>JAGKTI010020960.1:0-16018 GCA_018397915.1 Birgus latro | reverse complement strand
GTCTTGATAGTTGTAAAGAACTGCAAGAGGATAAACTTCACACCTTGAGCCAGACGGAAAATGGATTTCAGTGCCAAGAAGTGTCATGTATCAGAAATAGGAGTGAGTGAAAAAAGACTGCAACGGACATATAAAATGGGAAATAAGATAATTACTGTAATAAAAGGAAAAGATGAGAAGGACTTGGGAGTGATTATTCAGGATGACTTGTCACAAGAAAAGCATATAAACAGAATCACTGGAGGCACTTATGAATTGCTGACCAACATGAGAGTGGCTTTAAATTATACAGGGTGTTTCAAAAATAGTGTTTGTATTTTCAGAATGAACAGAGTTGAATAATATAAATATACTTTACTATGTGACATTTTTGGAAATTTGTCATATTTACTGTGATATTACACATTTTATGTTTAACAGGAAACTCTAAGCGATGAAAACAATCAGTAGCTTACCATCACCTCAATACCTTATTTTTTCATACATTTGTGTACACTGATGTATTGTACACTACAGAATTACAATAGGTGCTCGAAATTTCTCCCTCCCTTGTTGATACAGGCTTGGGCTCGGCGCAGAAGTGACTGGCGTACACTTTCAAATATCCCTGGTGTGTTCCTTACTTCTCTGCATGCCTGTTGAACTCTTTGCCACAATTCCTGACGGGTGTTGACTGGTGTAGCATACATCCTGCTCTTCAGGTGTCCCCAAAGTTAAAGTAAAGTGGAGTTAGGTCAGGTCATCTAGGTGGCCAAGCAATGGGACCTCCGTGGCCTATCCACTTGTCAAGATACACAGCATTAAGGAAATCCCTCGTACCTCGTGCAAAGTGAGGTGGAGCCCCATCATGCTGGAACCACAGTTGCTAACTTGTTCTGAGGGGCACATCATCAAGTAGTATGGGGAGGTCATCCTGAAGAAATCTGGTGTACACACTGCCTGCAAGTCGTGGTAGCAAAAATGGTCCGATTAGGCGATCACCAAGAACACTGGCCCACGCACTGATCGCAAAGCATTCTTGATGTCCCCTTGTTGTTACATGTGGGTTTCCTGCCGCCCATGTGAGTGTATTATGTTGGTTTAGCATGCCATCTCTGGTGAACACAGCCTCATCACTCCACAAAACACGTGCAAGAAAACCGTTGTTATCCCTTGCATGAGTGAGAAGCCAACTACAGTAATCCACTAACTGGGGATAATCATGTTCAGTCAGAGCATGGATGGGCTGGTGATGATACGGATACAAGCCATCCCTGTTTACAATCCTCCATACAGATACATAAGCCACACCGAATCATGCACCAAGTCGACGTGTACTTGTAGATGGTTCATCTCTGATGGCTCTGAGAATATCCTCTTCTACATCAAGTAGGTGCTCAGCATGAGGCTTTCCTCTGTTTACTGCACATGGATTCAGTGTGCCATATTCCCGTAGTCGTCGTTATACATGGAGGAACGTAGGCCGAGATGGTTGCCTCCGGTTAAGATATCGCTCACCACACATCCTTACTGCTTCAGCTGCATTTCCTCCTGCTGCACCCAACGAAAGTAACATGTCTGTGTACTCTGCAGACATGTATGGCTCCATGTCCAGTGCTGACTTAAGACTGTCAGTACATCCTTCTTTCCTTCACCTTCTCACAGTACCTTCAAATCACAAAGCTTCATTCAAACCCATGAGGCAAACATGATTTGCTGCTTCAGGTTCACATTTATATAGGTTTTGTAAGTAGTGTACATTACATTGGTGTACACAAGATTATGAACAAATAAAGGTATTGAGGTGTTGGTAAGCTACTTATCATTTTCATCCCCTAGAGTTTGTAGCAGCTGTGGCACAGTGGGTTAGAGCGCTCCGCTCTGGCCGTAGGGTCGGAGGATCGAATCCACCCAAGGGTCATTGGTAGACATCAGGAAGGGCATCCGGTCATAAATGCTACACGCTCCAATCCAAAAAGGCCGACGCATGCAAGCATGTTGCAGCCTTCAAAAACGAAACGAAACGACGAGAGTTTCCTATTAAACATAAAATGTGTAATATCACGGTAAATCTGACAAATTCCCAAAAATGTCACATAGTAATGTATATTTATATTTTCCTACTCTATTCATTCTGAAATTTAAGGACACTGTTTTTGAAACACCCTGTATGGACAAAGAAATGCTGAGGGAGTTGATAGTGACCATGATAAGACCAAGACTAGAGTATGCAGCTGTGGTATGGTCACCTCATTTGAAGAAACATATTGATAAACTGGAGAGGGTTCAATGGATGGCTACAAAGATGATACCATGCTTAACCCGAGGTGTCCCGATAACGTATGGACATGTTACAACGTTTTGTCATGGTGAATCATGATAACGTATCCATACGTTTTGCAACTGCAAGGTCCGTCATTTCCACAACTTTCAAATTTCATGTGTGATTTTTGGTAAAACATGCAGGACACCTTCCTCTACCTGCCGCCATGCAGAGACAATACCCGACCCCGCGTGACCTCTGCGCGCCCTTGTCTCGGTCACTCACCTGTTAGCAGTGACCCAGCACAGACATGGCACACCGAGGTCTCTCTGATGCCGAAATTCAAGCCACCCTTGACGCCTTCACAGGCAACAGTGATTCACCAGTCGTTAACGATGCGGTGGACCAGTCCTAACTGCTGCTACTATCGTCGTGCAGCAGTGATGAGGACGTACCGTTGCCAAGAAAGGTGTGGTATGTGACATACTGCTAGGATAGGGAAGGCCAGCCTGCACCTCCACCATGTGCACGCACCACTCTCCATCCCCTAGACGAAGGCTCTGAAGAGGGCAAGGACGAGGATGGAGCCGTGGGATGTGGTATTACCACGTGGTGGGGGAGGGAAAAGATTTTGCCACAAGGAGCTGAAGGTGCGGCGAGACAAAAAATAAGGTATGGTGCTTCTCTTCAGTCTGAGGAAGGCGTGAGTGGTGTGGCGGGAGTGAGTGGTGAAAGTGAAAGTGGTGGTGGCAGGGAGGCTGCATCCAGGTGAGCACGTGGTGTACCTGGGGAGCGGGCAGGTGAGGAGCAGCCGCACCCTAGCACCTACTTCTCCCAGCAATATTCCCGCGCTTCCTCCCCACAGCCCCATGATATGGGGAAAGGAAGCAAAGGGAAGGGAAAGGGGATGGGAAAAGGGAAGTGAGGAAGGATGCCGCCCTTCACCACCTCCCCAACCATCCCCACCACCCTCTCCTCCCCACCTCGACGAAGTGGAAGATTGGGACGTTGGTGTGTCGTGGGAATGGGAGGATGAGAGTGATTTCACGCCTGTTGTTCACCAGTTCACTGAAGAGTGGCGGTCTGGCTGTACTGCTCCGGGACTCCTTGCAGGCTCCACCAGGGTGGATTTCTTCCACGTATACTTTGGTGAGGAGTTTGTGGAGCGAATTGTGGAGCAGACCAACACATTTGCAAGCAGCCAGCACTGTGAAAGCACGCGTGAAGGTATGACAAGTAAGCACTCCAAGCAATACGACTACCCAGTTGCCATATGTGAAATGTACACCTTTTTTGCCCTGGTTCTCTTGATTGGTATTGTACGGAAAAGACATATTCCGGGATACTGGTCTATGGATCCTATGACCAGCACACCATTCTTTGGAAAGGTAATGGGCCGAAATAAATTTCAGCAAATTCTGAGCCTCCTCCACTTTTACGATGACGACGACCCTGCAAATGCAAACAACACCAATAGAACGAGAAGAATAAGGATGGTATCTGATCACCTGTGGGAAAAGTTTTGCTCATCCTTCAATCCTTACAGAGACCTTGTCATAGACGAGAGTCTCATGTTGTGGAGAGGCAGTATTTCTTTTTGGCAATACATACCCAGCAAGAGACACCGTTTTGGGTTCAAGATCTTTGTTATGTATGACTGTAAAACTGGTTATGTGCAAGACACAGTCTTGTACACCGGTGCACAGACAGACATAACAGAAGATCAAAGTATTGGACTCTCTGGGGCCATGGTAAAGACAACGAGAGAGAAGTACCTGCATCGTGGTCACGTCCTGTATCTGGATAACTGGTACGCTAGCCCTCTTCTTGTCTGATACCTCCACCACCACGACACCAGAGTCTGCGGAACAGTCAAGAAAAACCATCGCCATATGATCAAGGTTGGAAGGAAACTTGACAAGAATGAGGTGGTTTTCGTCAAGGCAAACAACATCCTTGCCACCATATGGAACCACAACAGGGAAGGTTTCCTCCTGTCAATGGTACACCACCCCCTGATGCACCGCACCGACTCCGTTGATTACTGCAGCAAGAGGAGGCTCCACGTTTGGAAATCAGAGTCAGTACTGGACTACAATGTCAACATGATGGAAGTAGACCAGTCAGTCTCCATGATTTCCAGTGTAGAATGTGCCAGGACCACGATGAAGTGGTACAAAAAGCTCTTCTTCCACTTGCTCGATACCACGGTCCTGAACACCCACCATCTCCTTGCCATGACTATGGGAACTTCTGAGACCTTTGAGGGGTTTATGAGGAAGCTGGCTCGGGAAATCATCGTGGGGTATGCAGAGGACAGGCCCCACCACCACACCCGCCATGCCACTGCCGCCCAGACTCCCCTACGCCTCTCAGGATGCCACTTCCCCACCACTATACCTCCTCAACCAAACCGTCCTAGACCCCAGCGCCACTGTCATGGATGCAGCCAATCGAAAGTGAGAGCAACCACTCTGAGAAAAGACACGAGATACGAGTGTGTGGAATGCAACATAGGATTGTGCATTAAGCCTTGTTCCAGAGAATATCACACCTTAGTGCATTACTGATACTGTGTGTGCTAGTGATATGACGCTCACGATAATACTAAGTGCTGTAAATATGCAATAATCTGACTATCTATCTATAGCCCGACGCCCTAATCCCGCAAAGAGTGGCCAAAGACAAAACGCCTCCAAGTCGCTCTGTCACCCACCATTTGCATACCCTCCCCCAGCTCACTCCCCCCTCCATCATATACTGTACCTCTCGACTCCTCCCTCCACCTCATCCTCGGCCTTCCCCTCCCTCCACCCCACCTGCATACACCCTGTTAGTCAGTCTTTTAGTCTCCATTCTCTCCACATGTCCAAACCACCTTAGTGTATTTCTCCTAATCTTCTCAACCACATCCACATCCACCCCACAACGTTCCTTCACTTCTTCATTCGTCAACCTGTCCCTCCATGTCACTCCACATGCTCCTCTCAAGTAACTCATTTCCACTTGTCTCACTCTTGACTTGTTACCCTCTAGCAAGGTCCTTGCCTCGATTCAATACGTCAGGGTAGGGATCACGATACTATCATGCAGTGACTTCTTGACTTCCATATTCACCTCCCTATTTCTCATCACTTCTTTCAATGAACCAACAACCTTCCTTCCCTGCTGTACCCTTTCGCTATAATACTAAGTGCTGTAAATATGCAATAATCTGATGCTCACTATAATAGTAAGGCCTGTAAATATGTGGTAACAGTTATATAAGGTGGAAATTGGTATAAAGTTAGTGGAAAAGTATAATGTACGTGGAAAAATAGAATGTAAATTGAAACAACAGTCATAGCGAGTTCACTCACTATATAAATATGCGCTAATATTATGCTAAATATACTTGTAAGGCCTGTAAATATGTGATAACAGTTATATAAAGTGGAAATGGGTGTAATATTAGTGGAAAAGTATTATATAAATTGAAAAAGTGGAATGCAGGTTGAAACTACAGTCACAGCGAGTTCGATCACTATGTAAATATGCGCTAATATTACGCTAAATATAATCGTCTGGTGAATGATGGTAAAGAGTGGAATCTGAAGCAGCTGCTGTTTGCAGACGATACTGCACTGGTGGCTGATTCAGAGGAGAGATTGAGACAGTTTGGAAGGGTGTGTGAAAGGAAGAAACTGAAAATAAATGAGAATAAGAGTAAAGTGATGAAGAGTACGAGGTTGGTAGATGGTAGGAGGATGAATATAGTTTTGAATGGTGAGTTGCTTGAGGAGGTTGAGTGTTTTAAGTATTTAGGGTCACATGTTGCTGTGGATGGAAGAATAGATGCAGAAGTGAAGTTTAGAATGAATGAAGTTGGAAAGGTGCTGGGAGGAATGAAAAAAGTGTTTAGATGTCGTTCACTCAGAATGGATGTAAAGAGATGGCTGTATGAGGGTATTGTGGTACCGACTGCATTATATGGGGCTGAAACATGGAATATGGGTGTAGCAGAGAGGAAAAGTTTGAATGTAATGGAGATGAGGTGTCTGAGGAGTATGTGTGGAGTGACACATATGGATCAAGTGAGAAATGATGAAGTGCGAAGGAGAACTGGAATTGTTCGGGAGATGGCTGATTGAGTTGAACAGAGGGTGTTGCGATGGTTCGGGCATATGGAGAGAATGGATAATGAGCGATTGGTGAAAAAGATAACTAGAGCTGATGTGAGAAGTGTAAGGCTGAGAGGAAGACCACGAATAGGATGGATGGACAGTGTCAAGAGAGCATTGGATGCGAGAGGGTTGTCTGTTGAGCAAGGAAGAGTGGCTGTGCGTGATAGAAATGAATGGAGAGAAATTGTGAATAAATAAATGATGATGCAGCCCTGAGGGGATATTCTCCTACATTTTGTCTGATCAGCTGATCAAGTCAGGTGCAGGTAAGGGGCTGGATCCATTATGATGTGGCAGGGGTAAACCAGCCTTGCTGTCGGGCCCTGCTGCAGATGTCACTGACTGCACTGCATAGTTGACCCTTTAGGGCTAAGATGCAAATGCATGTGTATGAGTGGATGAGTAAATTGGTAGTGTGTTGACCTGTCTCAGCTACCTCCCTTTTCTTGGGGGAAGCAGTCTAGGTATTTAGATAGATAGACAGATAATCGTAAGGCCTGTAAATATGTGATAACAGTTGTATAAAGTGGAAACGGGTATAATGTTAGTGGAAAAGTATTATGTAAGTTGAAAAAATGAAATGTATGCTGAAACAACAGTCATAGCGAGTCATATGTGACCAATATTGGCAATTTCACTATGCTCACTCAATGGAACAATGCTCATTTTGCCTATATTTTTTTTTTAAACCAATATACTCTTTGTACTACATGTTTTTGTGTACCAAATTAATAAATATCTACCTATTCTGAGTGGTTTCCTATACTAATCCCTACCATAGAAAACATGACAGACACAGCACGGCTCTACAGAACAAGGTACCAGGTGTGCGGAGGGTCACCTGTTTAGACACCTTCCAGGCCCAGGTGAGCACTTTCTCTATGATTTTTCATTGTTTCTCACAAAAAACGAAGGTTTGAGCCAAAACAAAAATTTTCGAAAATCTGCTGGGACGCGGGTTAAAGGAGCTGACCTAAGAGGAGACACTGGAAAAATTGAAGTTACCAACACTGTGCAAGTGAAGGGAAAGAGAAGACTTAATCATGATGTTTTGAAATGTAAGTGAACCAGAAAAGTTGGATAGAGAGGATCTTTTCGTGTTGGATGATGGAAGAACAAGAGGTCATTACTTTAAGTTGAGGAAAAGTAGATGTTTTAATGATCTTAAAAGGTTTAGTTTCCCAAACAGAAGCATAGGTACTAGGAATGATTTAGATGAGGAGGTGATGCAGACAAAAAACATTCATGTGATTAAAACTAGACTGGATAAATGAAGATATGGAGACAGGACAACATGAGCTTGACTTAGTTCCTGTACACTACAAAGAGGTAAACAAACAAACAAACAAACAAACACACACACACACACACAAACAGCTGAGGTGTCAGAGGGACAACACGCATATCACCTCTCTCCATGCTGGCCACCCTTGGCCACAACTGGCCATACATAAATAGTATCTTTACATGAGTCAAGCACTGTACCAAGTTAAACAAAATCATGTTCTCATATAGCAAAGCAGTTTAAGCAAATGCTTTGTCCAAACAACAGAATATAGCCAATCACTGCAGAAATGTGCTGATCAAGCTTCAAACTGTTTTGTCAACCACAGCTGGATGAGTAAGGAGATGCATACTTGTAAGCAAATTTTTTTTCTCAGCTATACCACACGATGACCACCATATTTAGTAAAGCGAATATGGAAGGAATTAAGAAGAGGGATGAAGGAAGAAAACAGAATAATGATTTCTACCAGGAACTGTTTGAATTGGAAACATGTAACAAACTCGTAGACAGGGTGAACAAATTAGAAAAGGCATTTCACAGCGAAATGGATTAAATTAAGAAGCAATTGTGCATGCAGGAGGAGAAAAATGAAAAATTAGTAAAGCAAGTAAACAAGAAAGACACAACAACTGATGAGCTGTCAGTTGTGGTGGGTTCACTTAGAAGGAAGATTAGTGAAATGGTAAGTACAGTTGTCAACCATGAAAGCATTATGGAGAAGTTCTGAAATGATACAGAGAAACTTAGGCAAGCAAGCAGTCTGACAGACCAAACCAGTGATAATGAAGAGAAGATAACCCAGATGAATGAAGTGATACAAAGTTACAAAGATGATGTGAAAACTACATATGCTGAAATGGTGAAAGTAAAGAAAGACTTAGAAACAAGAGTGGAAGAAAAAAGTATTAGAAAGGAAGTGAAAAAAAATAATCCAAAACAACCCAAAATTGGTCAAAGATTCAACAGATATCAACAAATATACAGTAATCACTGGTATACATGAGGAAGAGATAAAAAACAAAATTTTGAGAGAAAAAGGAGATAGCAAAAATAATGAGCTTACTGAAGGAAGCATCAGAGGAAATCTGTAATAACAACATAGAGGAACACAAAAAGGCTTGGGAAATATGAAAGAAATATGTCAAGGCCCCTGAAAGTAACCTTCCAGAGTGTGAACAATGTGAAGGAAATACCAAAAAATGCAAACAAACTCATGGAAAAAGGGGAATTTAAAAAAGTATGGATAAAAAGATGTCTAATGCAAGAGGAATTGGGAATCCCAAAAGAGAAGAGGGAAGAGGCAAAAACGACTGAGGGAAGATCAGAGGAACAGAAGAGTACTGTACATCTTTTTTTTTTTACATAGTAATTGGATTGCAGGTACGAAAGCGGTACATAACCAACATGGAATAAAAAGAAGGAACGTAGTAGACTCAAGCCATGGCAAGTATGTAAACAAGATTAAGTTGATGTACTCAAATGTTGATGGAATGATGTCTAAATTATTAGAGATAGAAGACTATACCAAAGAAAAGGAACCACATATTATTTGCCTAACTGAAACAAAATTAACCCCAAAGATAACAAACGATACCCTAAACTTAAAGGAATACAATATATGAAGAAGAGACAGAAATTTAAGAAAGGGAGGAGGAATTATAATCCTAACAAAGAAAAATCTACAAGTCAAAGAAACAAAACTAACCCTCACAAGTACAACTGATTGCACTGGAGATTCACACATTTGAAGGAAAACTAATTGTGGCAAATTTATACATGCCACCCAAAACAAACACTTGGGAAAGAGGCGAATATGAAGACCACGCAGAAAGTACAATTCAGAGTTTAAGAACATTACTACAAAGAATGGAAGAGTAATCTGAAAGAATGATATTAACTGGAGATTTCAATACAAATATAAATTGGAATACTCTAGATGTAAAAAGCCATGAAAGCTGTTGGGATCAAATGCTCTTAGATCTTGTACAGGAGATTTTCCCAACACAGCCTGTAAAGGAAAACACCAAAAAGAGAGGCCTTGATGATCCATCAGTATCCGATCTTATATTTACTAGGCAAGAAAACAATGCTGACAATATAATGTATCACCTCTCATTCAGCAAAAGCGACCATGCAGTATTCCACTGTACCTTCAGGACTGAATATGACATTACCAGTAATGAGAGATACAGTACAAAAAGAGTCTAAACTACAAAAAGGGCAACTATCATGACCTGAACAGGTACTTCTTAGAAACAGATTGGGAAATGAGCTTAGATAACAAGATTTAAATATTATATACAGAAAATTCTCTGATCTGTATGAAATAGGAGGCCAAATTTACATCCCTCAGTACAAAGAAACAAAAATGAAAATAATGAAATGGTTTAAAACAGAATGTAAAAAAACAAATGAAAAAAGAGACTTGCTGTGGAATAGATAGAGAAGACACAATAGTGAGAGGGCATAAAACAACTATAAACAGCCAAGAAGTGATTATACAAAGATAAGGAGAGAGGCTCAGAAACAGTTTGAAGAAGACATTATAAATAAAAGTAGTGATCAACCTAAGCTATATTAAAGCTACATCCAAAGCAAAACCAAAGTTAAAGATAAAATACAGTCCATTATGGATAAGGGGATCATCTATACACATGACCTAGGTACTGTAGTTGTGAAGCACTAAATAAAAATTTCCAATCAGATTTTACAAAAGAAAATAATTTTGAAAGAGATGATATGGAACATGCATGCCCACGTATTACCAGATAAACAAATATCAGAAAAAGAAGTACAGGTAGAGTTAAGTACATTAAACAAAGGAAAAGCAAATGGCCCTGATGAAATTTCAGGTTGGGAGCTACATGAATGTGCAGAAGAGTTAAGCAGACCACTGTATTTAATATTCAAGGAATCCTTAGGTCAAGGTAAGGTAAACTACTTAACATTTGGAAAAAAAACAAACATTGTTCCTCTATTAACTCCTTAACCGCAGGGTTGTCAGATGCGGTTCTTGCGGGTCCCGCAGGGTTATTCACGCTCCGACTGACTTTTTAAAAAATATTTGCCAAAAATCAGTTTTAGTCCTAGAATGTTATAATTAAATATGCATATGGCACATACCTTCAGCTTTCTCCTGGGATGTTTGTTGAGCCTTCGTCGACTACCGTAGAACTTGTGGAGACTTCTGAAGTTGGGTAACGAAGTCTCCACTTTACACTTCCCGACATCCCATAATATGATTATCACAGCCTGACATTATCACTAGAAACACTATTCAATGATTTTCAAGTAGTTTGGAATCCATACTAAAAAAACAAAACACTGTGAAAGAATGTAAATTACGAGCGTGTACGGCCTTCCCACCCGCACTCGTTCGCTGCTGGTATTCTGTCATTTATTATTCATAAACAACCTCACACTTTATATTCCTAGTACTTTATTAAACTCATATATATCTACAGTATCTATCGATAAGTTTCCTTCAGTAATAGTAGTTTATTTTCACTCCAGGCATTCACTTTCATTACTCTAAGTATCAGTCACATTCCATCATTATCATCGATAATTCAGCTAGTTCACGTCCATAGCAGAGTCACTTAGTCCTTTACCACTTCCCACACGATGTTTAGTAGGGGTAGAGGTCACAGGGCCCTTTACAATGGGCACAGAAGCGGCGGAAATGGAGGGGCGCGAATGCAACATGATTCCACCTTGAAAGATGACACTGAACTGAATGATGAGCGTATCTAGGCAGCCAAGGGTTGAAAATGTCAGCTGCTAATGAATATGCTATGAAATAATTTGTAGTAAATCTAGACAATACATAGTAAATTAGATAGTTCCGGGTGAATGTAAATATTACTCAGGTTTCTCCCTTCCTTTCTTATATATACTGTATTTATATTATGAGAACAGGTCATACGGCATATTTCAAGGGGAAGTAAACAGGGAAAATTAGCGAATGAGTGCATGTGGGATATTGCCAAGTGATAATTAGCCAATTCCAGGTGTATGGCACTATCAGTTACCTTATTTTTTTATATATATATTATTT
Organism: Birgus latro; assembly: GCA_018397915.1. Lineage (NCBI taxonomy): Eukaryota > Metazoa > Arthropoda > Malacostraca > Decapoda > Coenobitidae > Birgus > Birgus latro. The sequence continues at coordinate 4,268 of JAGKTI010020960.1, read as the reverse complement.
GTATAAGAATAGGGCGTAGGGCTCATTTCAATGGATGAAATCAGTGGAAAAATCCGGGGAAGATTTGTGTAGCGCAGCACAGCTGAGCAGACGACAGGAGAGGTTAATGGAGGGGAGGTAGGGAAGGGAGTCTAGAATGGGGGAAAATGGCTAAATTGTCAACAATGGATGGGAGTACTGATGACATTAGCAGCTCTGACTATAATTGGACACTGGCAGTACTGATGGATGATACAAGTCACCACTTGAAAACCCGAGTGAATTCAAAACAACACAAGAATCACAAAACTGCCGCCCCGCGGTATGATCCATTGCACCCGAGCGTCGCCACAGTGCCGATCAGCAGTTAAGGGGTTAAAGAAAGGGAATAGACAGAATCCACTCAACTACTGACCAGTATCAATGACCAGTGTTGTACGTAAGATACTAGAAATGCTGATAAGAAAGGTTTGGGCAAACCATCTTGAAGAATAGAGTATGATAACAGAAAGGCAGTTCGGTTTTAGAAATCATGTGTAACTAATCTATTGAGCTACTATGATAGAGTTACAGAAACAGAGGTGGACAGTATCTATCTACACTTCAAGGAAGCATCTGACAAAGTACCACACCAAAGACTTTTATGGAAACTGTACCATCAAGGAGGTATCCAAGGCAATCTGTACTGTTGGATGCAGGATTTTTTCAGGAAATGGGAAATGTGAACAGTACTAAGGGAAAATTACTCATTATGGAGGGAAGTGACTAGCAGAGTTCCACAGGGCTCAGTGCCAGCACCAATTATGTTTTTTGTATATATAAATGACACAGACAGTAACACTGGAAATGGAAGCAATCTAAATATGTTTGCAGATGATGCAAAAATACAACGGAAAATTACTAACACAGATTCTTCCAAAGAGCTGCAAGAGGAATTAAAAATATGCTTCATGAAAGGGGCAATAAATGGCAAATGGAATTTAATGTGGACAAATGCCATGTACTGTAATTAAGTTTGGTAAAAGTGAGACCAGATATGGATTATAAGTCAGGAAGATCAACCCTATACATATCAGAAAGAGAGAAGGACCTAGGAGTGATTATCAATAACAGACTATCTCCAGATGACCACATCAGTGAGAAGGTATGTAACATGTATACAGTGCTTGATAATATGAGAATAGCATTCACATATATAAATGAAGACATGCTGTGAAAGATAACAACATCATTCATGAGACCAACCCTGGAGTATGCATCTGTAGTCTGGAATCTTCATCTCAAAGAACGATAAGACTGAAAAAGTACAAAGGGCAGCTACAGGATGGGTACCAAGCTTAAGAAAGAATAAAAAAACTGAATCTACCAACACTACAGGAGAGAAGGAAAAGAGGAGACATGATTATGCAATATAAATGTATCTCAGGAAAAGAGATAATAGACATAAATGAATATAAAGCTTATGGGAAAGCATCAGCAGGAGGAAACTGGAAAAAAATATAGAAACAGAGGCGATAAAGACTTTAGGATATTCAGTTTCCCAAACAGGGCAACTGATCAGTGGAGTGCACTACCGAATGAAATAGTGTGTGCCAAAATCATTCATAAATTTAAGGATATGTATGATAATAATGGTTTAATACATGGGACAGTATGAGCTTGGCTCATTCCTATAAAGATAGGTAAGAACACTCATACACACACACACAGTTCCATCCAATCCTTGCAAAACTCCAAATTTGATCTCTTCATCTCGCTCTCTGTCTGGCCTACCTGCCAATAGCAGGTATGTATGTTACTCAAGGGCTCACTGCATTTCCAGGTTTCAACTTCATGTGATCCTTATTAGTATCTTTTGGTTTTTTCAATTGTGAAGCATATATAGAGTACATAAGTTACACTACCAAATAATTTGGTACTGAAATACTTACTCATATATTCCAACAGAGGCAGGGTTGCTGATATCATCTGTGCTATTGTAGAGAATGACCCGACTGATGATATTATCAATGGCCAACACCGCTTGCTTCAAGCTGTACCGAGAAATTTTCCCACTGTCTAGTGCAAGAACCTTGATTAAGTAGGAACCAGCAAGCAGGGAAGTACTTTCCTGTCAATGAAAGCACAATTATTACAAAAAAAAAAAAAAGCAGCTGCTGAAGTTTAGACTACTCTGAAATACAGGATAGGGCAAATTATTAATAAGAATCCTTGGATATAATAAAAAATATGGATATTCAGTAAACTACAGTATATATATACATACATACATATATATATATATATCTATATATATGTATATATATATTAATAAGTAATCACCCTAATATCCGGACGCTCTATAACTGGATACCCCAATGTCCAAACATCGTGGGCTTGGATGTTCAGAACTTTTTTTTTTTCGCGTGCTTCTCCTGCTCCCCAGGCTCTCCTTTCCCTCCCCAGTTCCCTCTCAACTACCATCGAGAGTAAACAATCGTCGGGATGGCTGGCACTCATGCTCATTTTTGTTTAAACAATTATAATTCACAGTGCTACGGATTAAGTGCAGCACAACACAAGATTACTATATGAGCTTCAAGACTATTTTCACCACTGTCAGAGCCTTAAAGGTGGGGTAATTTTCGTAACAACCTCCACAGACATGTTATAAGTACACTGTCAACTGCCAAATATTTTCCATACTCACCTCTAAATCCTCATTCTCTCTTTCCATTTCATTTATTTCATGCTTTGTGTCCTTAGTTGTGTGCATAGGGTCTTAAAAAGGCAATTTTCATAGCGATTATTTCAGGAGGCTGTCAACTGCTAAATATTTTCCATACTCACCTCTTAATCCTCATTCTCTGGTTCCATTTCATTTCTTTCATGCTCTGTGTCCCTTACTTACATGAATAGGGTATTAAATAGGTGCTATGCATGTCCGGTAAGGAGGTATATAGGTGGTTTTCTGAGTTAGGCTGGGTTGGGGTCCATAAGTACCAGTCCTCAAGCTTCAGGCCCAATAACTGGACAGAACCAATTTTCGGACATGCCCTTGGCTGTTTTACATCGGATATTGGAGGGATTACTTATATGTATGCAGTAAAAGTCCGAGAATCATTGGATTTTCGGATTTCTGGGTGGGACCCCTAAGACACTTAATTTCATGTTTAAACAGAAATTTTACCAAATGGATCACTTTTCATTCATTCATAATACAATATGGCACATATTAATATTATGTATTACACAAATTTTTTACTTAATAATGTATTACTGAAGACACGAACTGTAATTGGTAAATTTAGAGATGTTATGGGATGTTTAACTCACCAGGAATGTGTAGTGTTGAAAGCAGCAGTTGTAGGCAGGTAAATCCAATTAGAGGGAGTAAATCTAGGGTTAATAATAATATGCACATATTGTAAAAGCACAAAAACTTAATATTTATTATTGTGGAAAATTCCTTAAACCTACGGTACAGGTCCAAAAGTGATCGGCTGTTTACATGGTGTTGCCAGTCCATGCATTACCTGATCCATGACCACACCGCTCGGCACTTTGGCGCATTTGGCGCCCAATTTGAATGTTTTAATTTTGATTTATTTTATTTTAGGAGTTTTTCTCAGCCTTTCTCAAAAATTCGGATTATTGGGATTTTCGGATTATCAGTGTTACGATTAATGGACTTTTACTGTATATATACTGTATATATATCCATCCATCATTCAATCCTATGTCGCCCCATTAGAAGCGTAGGAACCTGGGGCTAGGCAAGCTGGTCCTGATATTGAAGATGACAGTGACCAGCCTCACTTATCCCTGAGTGGCATTACGTAAGCCAAGGCTCTTGTTTGGCAAGCCAAAGCTCGCAAATGCGAGCATTTTTCCCTTTCGCAAACAAATTTTACATGCAAGTCGCCTTTTGGCGAGGAGAAAATACATCCATTTCAAAACCCAGTAAACTCCAAATTAAGTAAATCTCACTTAAATGAACGAAAAAGTGTGTCGTGATAGATTATTAAGTCTTTCCTTGTCGCCACTGTGAATGTTTAAAAATAGACAGACAATCGACAATATACACAAGCAACAAACCCTATCATATGATTCTAATCATTACGATGTGTAAATAAATAAATATATCTATTGCTCGTAAAATATTTTGGCTCGCAGTCAGTTTGGCTACTAAAAATTTATTTGGTTCGTAAATCAGAAACCTTAGGAGCCAAATGGCTCGCAACAATTGGCAGTTAGCAAGAGCCCTGGAAGTACTGAACCCCAACCACTCCTTGGATATATGTATACAG
>JAGKTI010020959.1:0-16018 GCA_018397915.1 Birgus latro | reverse complement strand
TAAGGTGGTTTGGGCATGTGGAGAGGATGGAGAGTGAAGATTGACGAAGAGAGTGTATGTGAGTGAGGTGGAGGGGGCGAGAGGGAGGGGTAGGCCGAGGATGAGATGGAGGGATGGAGTGGAGAGGTATATGAGAGAGGGGGGTGTGAGTTGGGAGCGTGGTAGTGAAATGGCAGGGGACAGAGTGACATGGAGGCGATTTGTTTGTGGCCACCCCGTTCGGGATTGAGACGTCTGGCAATAGATAGATAGATAGATAAAGTCAACAACTTTGCTTTGATAAAGAAGGCATGGCTTCAGCTTAGTACACCTATCTCTTGGAAGCAGATTTTCCAAGACAGGCAAAATGATCTTTTGAAGAGAAATCCCGAGAGAATGAAATCCCATGTATGTTTAAAGTTGATGCAGGATGGAGTTGGGCATTGTTAAAATTGTACAATAATTTTTATGCTCTTTTTCTCTATAATATTTTATTAACGTAATTGTTCGTTAAATTATGTAATTTAATTTAAGTTTGGTAAATGATTTAGAATGTCATGCAATGTAAGAAGCCTCTGGCATATTTTGGCTGTATCCGAGTTGGAATGGGGAAAAGACTACAGCAAGTTTAGTCGGTTTTCAGTTCAGTTTGAGTGTCAATGTAGTTCGTCATTTTCAGTACTTATGAAAACAGTGAAGTGTTGTTGGCAAAGTGAAGTGTTACTGAAGTTTGTATATTTTCAGTACTTCTGAAAACAGTGAAGTGTTATAGTGAAAATAGTGAAGTGTTGTCAAGCATTAAGTGTAATAGCAATTACTAAAATTTGTATAGCTCCAGTGCTTGTGAGAATAGTGAAGTGAAGTTGGAAAGCATTAAGTGGAATTATTTGGAAAATAAAGACAGTGAACTTTAACCTGTCCTGTCCCGACTGATTTTTTACCCAACACACCCTCAGGACCCGACCAATTTTCATTTTTTTTTTTTGGGGGGGGGGCTCAAGCCTCCGCTTTTGGTGGGAAACATCGAAAATTCATAGAGAAATCGCCATCCTGAGATTATAAATGTTGGTATAGGTGTCAGTTAGCCTTACATTTTCCTTCTTTCTCAGGGTACCTGGCTAGAGAAAACGAACTATGGAAGGGTTAACTAATTCGAGCCACTTTCAGTTACGTATTTAATTATTTATTTGGTACAAATTTATGTGTAGTACAAGTCTATTGGTTTTCACACAATAATATAGGTGATAAAAGCATTGTTCACTCACCTCAAACCCCAGCATATGGCACATTCCTTTGCGACATTACCACCTCATCACTTCTGTTTGTTTCTCCCTCTAGCTTCTATATTTCTTTGTCCTCCACCTCAGGAATCACTTTCACCGCAAATTTCGTCATTGGAAAGACCGTGGGGCAACATATTTTTACTGGCCCGGTTACTTCTAACAGGTGAATTGCCAAGTGTGGGGGGAGGGGGAGTCAGGTGGGGCCAGGCAGTATCCCCGCTTGACAGCAGGTAGAGGAAGGTCTTCCACATATGCCTACCAAAAGTCACCCGTGAATCTTGAAAAATTTGCAAAAGACGGGCCTTGCAACTGACTGATGTACGATGCACGTTGGTGGGTCTGTCCACGGAAAAAAAGTAGTGACGTGCATCGTACGTCGGTGGGACTTAGCGGGTTAAGAAGCCAGTGTTTATTTTCGCCTCAGCTGATCTTGTGTGCTGTACACCAAAAAGCTGACCATAGAAAAAACAACTCACTGGGCAACGCTATTGGAGCCTGTGGCAGTGTGGGGTGGGGACGTAACATTATAGATTTTGACGAGTCAAAGACGTAAAAACAAAGTTTTTGATGCACTGAAAACAACAAGATTATTTCTACCCCAATCAGAAAAATAAGCCAAGTCAGACATTAAGTGTGCCATAGCCAGCCTTTGTTAGTTGAAGTAATTGCTGAGATGGATGCTGTGGGAAATGAATGGAAAGGTAAAGGGTGGAGTCATCAGCATATGAGTGGATAGGGTTAAATGTACCACATAGAAGGTCATTAACGAATAGAAGGAAGATAGTTGGTGATAGGACAGAGCCCTGAGAAACACCACTATTATTAGTCTTAGGAGGTGAATGCGTCTACAACAGCAACTACAGAATGACCAGAAAGGAAGCCCGCGATGAATGCATAGATAGAAGGATAAAAATCATAAGAGGGCAGTTGCGAAATTAACGAGTTATGTCAGACTCGACTGAAAGCCTTGAGATTACAGATGCAATGGCAAAGATTTCAACAAAGTCCCGAAAGGGGGATGACCAGAAGTCTGAAAGGAAGTGAGAAGATCACCAGTGGAACATCAATGATGAAACCCACACCGATGATCGGAAAGAATGTTATGATATGAAAGGTACTTTAAAAGTTATCGTTCAAAACAGATTGAAAAACTTTAGAAGTACAGGATATTGAAACTATTGGGCGAAAGCTATGGGGTTGGGAATGGTTCCCCTTCCTTGGGAGAGGCTGAACGAGAGCAAACATCCAGAAAGAAGTAAAGGTACAAGTCGACAGACAAGGGCAACAGAGTTTACCTAAGAAGGATGTAGGTGAAGAAGCACAGTTCTTGAGCACAACAGGAGGGACCCCATCAGGTCCATATACCTTGTTAGCAATGAGGCCAGAGGTGGCAGAAAATAGCAAATGAAGAAATGTTACTGTTAGCCATGACAGAAATCAGACAGAGCAGGTGATGGAAGAACAGCGCCTGAATTGTCTAAAGTGGAACTGGAGAAGAAAGTCTGCGTGAAGAGTTCTGCTTTATCAGCAGAGGAAGCAGCTAGAGTCATCCGAACAGAAAAGAGGAGGGAAGGATGATGAAGTAAAGTTGTTAGAAAGGTTTTTTGGAAGGTGCCAGATGCAGTGGGAAGATTCTGAGCTGGAGAGTTTAGAGCATTTGGTACGAATGAAATTATTTTAATCAGAAGGAAGGACAGAAATTGCACGGTTCCAGGCAGAAGCAGAACAATAGATTAGATCCAGGGGTGGGTTGGTTCGGGTACCTTTTGAAGGCCCTCTCCTTGTTGTGGACAGCATTCGAACAAGCGTGATTAACCCATAGGCTATAGGCTTTTTCCACACCTTCCTCCGGCAGCCTAGAGGCAAGTTTCACAAAATAGTTCAATTTCACACTTACATAGCTCAGCAACCACACAACATAGGAAGTTCAAATATGCTTATGTTTCTCAACAACTCTTCCTCTTCCCTATGCAAGTAGCTACAGCCCACTAGGTGGTGGAGTTTCGGAGTGAGAACAAGATGAATGGAGGTAATTATTGGCACTCGGAGTGCCTATGGTCAGACAGGTGCACCGGACCATGGCCTCAGTGAGAATGGTGTGACCCTAGCCATCCCAAGCTTTACTCCCTCCCTGGCCCATCCACATTTAAAGCCCAGGTCTTTTCCAACACTCACTGCCTATCCCCACTGCTGTCTTGGATCATGTTCTATCACCTTGGTGCCTTTGTTCACGATTGCGCCCTCTTCTTCCGATCAATCCTTGTTGCAGTGCTGTCAATGTGCACTGAGATGTGTGTGGCTGCAAATAAGCTACAAGAATGCAGCGAATTACTTGGGAAAATATTCCCCCACCAGATTTTCTGTGGAAGTTTCCCGTTTTCCTCCATATTGCACAATGGCAATTGAAACTAATTTTATAGTTTACAAACACTAATTTTTACTTCCCTTCGCGTATGGCTAAATCACTTATTTTCTATGCGTACTTATCATTCACAGGCACTTTTATATACTGATTGCAATATCATGCACAAGCATCACTGTCGTAAGAGTCCAGAAGGCGTCATTCCAGCACGTTTTTCCGCTTTCATATTCTACATTTCTAATGAGATAACACTGAAGTAGTAACCAGCTGACCATTTTCCTAGCGTTCACTACTGTCGGGATAAATATTACACAAATCACATAATTTTTCGTGAAGGACACATCACTCTTGTCACTACTGTATATATTTCATAAACATCAATGTCGTAAATAAACACAAACGTCACTGTTATAAATGTTTCACCGTTATCTTTCCCTTTTGTGAAAACACATCACTTTCGTCACTGTCGTAATTATTTCATAATAATTAGTATCGTAAGTCGTACACAAACATCACGATCGAAAATATTTCACAAACGTCATTATCGTGAATACTAGACAAATGGAACATTCGTAAATATTTCACAAACGTCGTTTTCATGAATATAACACAAACGTCACTATCGTATATTTCACAAACGTCACTATCGTATATTTCACAAACGTCACTATCGTTATTATTTCACAAGCGTCATCATCGTTCATACCAACACACATCTCATACTAGAATTTTTCCGGTGTATAATTACCGAAGTGGCACTTTGTGCCTTCGCAGAAGTACTGTCAAAGGCGGAGATTGTTTCTCCAGCATAGTGGTTGCCTGGCCTGGGCAGGCTGGTGACGAAGCGGACAATGTGTCAAACTGCTTCATGACATTAATCACTCGTGGAGGCGGGACAGTAACTGATGGGTTCAGTGACGTGCTCTGCTGTGTCAGCTGATTGTAGGAGAGGGAAAGTGTGGAAAAATCCCGGGCAAGCGTTCAAACAATAGCATGAAAGTGGTCGCACCCAGGGACGGGACCGGAGATGCGCCCTGTGTTGAGCTCCACTTCATCCCTTGACGGGATCCACAGCTCTAGGGTTAAACCATTTTTTCTTTTTGCATTAGTCACAGGATAAGAGAGAGGAATGTTTGCTTCCATACCCAACAGAATAACCTCCATATTGCACAAGGCACACTCGGGTGGCTGTCGTCCATAGAAGCAATAATCATTCAAGGGAAAATTTAAGAAGTACTGCCTGAGAGCTTCCCAATCAGCAGCTCCAAAGTGCCACAGCCACTGCTTCTTGGGAGGGTCCATAGCCTTTCTGGAGTGATAGGACTGGTTACGGTGATATGCATGTGATCAGAGGAGCCCAGCGGAGAGAAAAGATTACAACATAAGCAGAAGGATTAGTTGTAAGGAAAAGGTCAAGTATGTTTGAGCTCTCTCCAAGGCAGTCAGGGATAAGGATTGGGTGCTGTACAAACTGCTCTAGGTCATAAAGAATAGAAAAGGTGTAGGACTGTTCACCAGGTGATCAGATATGGAAAAGGAGAGTCAAAGATTGTGGTGATCATTGAAATCACCTAGAAGGGAAATTTCAGAGAAAAGAGAAATTGATATGATGTGTCCCATCGTAGAGGTAAGATAGTCAAAGAAATTTTCAGTTAGTAGAATTAAGGGATAAATAAATAGCACAGATATAGTCAGAGAATGACAGGATAGCTGAAGCCAGAGAGTAGAGAATTCAGAAGAATCAAGTTCAGGAACTCGAGAGCAAATATGTTGTTGCGTACATATACCCAACAGCCACCAATGGCTTTGAAGTGATTATAGAGAAGGATACAGAAAAGAGTTTTCTATCAGTCACCTCAGACAGCTGGGTCTCGGTAAGGAAGAGAAATTGAGGTTTAGAGGAAGACAGGTGGTGTTTGGGAATGTTACAGAAATGAAGAAGTGAGTCCGACAGTGGTTCCAAGTATTTCTCTTAGTCGTCAACGGGAGAGGGGCAGATGGCTTTTATGGTCTCTCTCCCCACTGGAGACTCCGAGTGTGCGTGGTAAAATGCCATTTTTCCTTTAAATTTACGAATGGACGTGTGGTGTGTAATATGCATGTGGTTTGGTGTTGATAGTTGGAGGAAATTGCGTAGGAGAATATGCTGGCCTACTCTGTGTGTTACTGAAACACCGAAAAAGCTCAACAAAGGAGGATAGTCAGGAGCTAGTCCCGAGGGCTGATGAAACGTCCTTTCCCTATCATCAGTTTTCCATCCCCCTTGGGAGTACTGCCATGTTCGCCTGGTGCTATAAAACTCCCTGTTATACCCATGGATACTTGATAAAACTACTATCCAATGATTATAACAGTGCATATAATCTAGGGTTATTTTGCAAAGCCGTTTTTTTTGGGGGGGTTAATAATTTAAAAACCTGATCAAGGCAATATTAAAGCAACTTCACATAAAAAAAAAAAAATGCGGCGGTGCCAGAGACTGATTCCTGTGTAGCATCTGCTAGTCTTCATGATCATCTGGGTAATTCTACTGTTCACCAGGAGCCCAGCTACTGTCACAACACACCCCCATTATCAGCTGATCTTCATATTCCACCTGATGTAGAGCAGCTTGTCTCGAGGGCCACGATGCTGGGAGATCATGCTGTATTGTGCAGTCGTCGATCAGACCAACTCTCAGAAAACCCATTAGGTGGGTGGAAGGATATATGGGCGAATTTTTACCCATCCTGGCCCAGCATGATGCCAATTTCAATGTTATCACTGCTTATGTCTTTGTCGCAAATTTAAGTGACGTGCTCTACGAGTGCAACAGGGCACGTCGCCGCAAGGGAGGCACGCCCTCCTGTGGCCCAGCACTGGGCAGGTGAGAGAGACTGTTGCAAGGTGGGGATGATGGAGGGGTGCGGCGTGCGACAGATTGGCGCGGGGAGCTTGCACAGACAGCCCGTTCTTATGATACCCCCTCTGATGTGCATCATACAGGTGCTGATATATACAATCATAAATTGAGTAAAGTCGTGGAAATGATAAGAAAAAAATACTGCATGGTTTTTTTTTGCAACAAGGTGTGCAGACAGTGAAATATGGTAGAGAGTGTATTCATTGCTTCATTTGACTGGATCTGCTTGTACTGTGCCTTGTGAGCTGACCCGCCCAGAGAGACTTTAATAAACAATGATCAATAAACAATGATAAGTTTTTAAATTATGGGCAATATCCTCCTTAGTAGCGAGGTTAACACATATTATAGTGAGTAATTAATAGCACCGTGTGAGCTGTATTATACTGTGAGTAACATTATAGTGTGAGAGAATAATTATTAGAGTGTGAGTAATATTATAGTGTGAGTAATATTATAGTATGAGTAATATTATAGTATGAGTGATTAGTGTTATAGTATGAGTGATTAATATTATGGTGTGAGTAATATTATAGTGTGAGTAGTACTATAGTTTGAGTAATATCATAGTGAGTAATATTGTCGTGTGAGTAATATTATAGTGTGAGTAATGTTATAGTGAGTGACTAATAGAATAGCGAGTGACTAAAATTATATTGCGTTTGGTTAATATTATAAATCAAGTTTCTACCAACAGAATACTGCAGGCACTGGAAGCTGGCCTTTATGACCTGTGGGTTAGAACATACACACCCAACTACACCGCTTGTTTCAACCCTCCAAAGAAAACTACTGTTCGCGCTACACTCGGCATCGCCAACATCTGGGTAACTAAACATCTGGGTCACAAAACACCTAGGTAACATCCGGGTCACTAAAAATCTCAGTCACTAAACATCTGGGTCGCTAAACATCTGGTCACTAAACATTAGAGTAACTAAATATCTGCATCACTAAACATCTAAGTCACTAAACACATGGCTCACTATACATCAGGCTAACTAAACATTTGAGTCACTAAAACTATGGCTCACTATACATCAGGCTAATTAAACATCTGGCTCACTAAGCATCTAGGTCACTAAACATCTGGGTAACTAACACTTAGCAATTGTAGCATGGAGGCTGGAGGGGTGGCGGGTTGGAGGTGAATTCGAAAACAGGGTGAGTGTGTGATTGAAGATGCCTGGAACGGTTCGGGGAACTGCAACGACAGGTGATAATGAGGTGTATGAGAATCTGTCTATCTGTTTATCTATCAACGTATTTCCTCATTTATTTATTTATTTATATGGAGGAGGAGAAAATTTCAGGGCGCATTCCATTTGATTTTGAGATGACAGCTGTAATACCATTGTGCACGCAGACAGAGTATGTAACCAGTATAAAACCTGTCTTGTTTCATTAGTGAGGTCATGTTAATCATAATATCAGTGTAGCAAATAAGATACATTAAAAGCATTAGGTCTGTTCTATGTCTCTGCGACCCAGTGAAATTCCTCCTGTGTCCCTCCTCTGCGTTGCCACCCGTCGTTTCAGAACCTCAAGAGACTAATTCATTTCCTCCATCACAGGGGACGCTGGTGGTGGGGGTGGGAGGAGCAGTCATCAGTCTCCACGTCTTCTTCCTTGAGCTCCTCTATTCCTGCCTCTCTCAGTGACGGACTGGCTGGTATTTTTGTCGGTTAAGATGGCGCCCTAACACCTCTTCCTTGGCGATTTATTTTTGGATATGGCTGGTTAATATCTTATTCTACGATATTTTTGCAGAGTATGGCGATATGGGAAGGATTTATGTAACAAGAGGAGAGTAGGGTGTAACAGACAAAATAAATCGCTTAGGAAAAGGTGTCAGGGAGCTTCGTTAACCGAAGAGAATACAGCCCATTGACACTGATCTTGGTTGTACGGATATCATACATGCTGTCACGAATATACTCGTTCTCCCTCTCTGCCTGACACCTTTACTTCTCACTGCATTTCGGTGGATATTATGATGCTGAAAGTGGCTTAGTATACTGTAGTTCCTTGCCTGGTGAAATGCATCTGGAAGGAAAATAACAGAAAAAACACGAGAATGAAGAAGGCACAATGAAGCATTTGAGAACTTTCGCCTAGAGTTTGAACCCATCTGATGTTTAAACCGGCAGCTGGTGGTAATGCCCCTCTATCGTTTAAAGGAGAGAATGAAACAAGCGATCGAGACCATTCGGGTAGGTATTTCATATGCCTTTTAAGACATTTCAACATTTCTTTCGCGACTTATTCAGCACATTGCACCTCAATATTCTCTTCCATAGTATTCATGAACGGTGGGTCTCCAGTTAAAACGGTATAAATCTCATAAAACAATGTTAATGGGTAATATTCAAAATATATCGAAGAAGAAGAGGATCTACGAAGCCGCCTATGTGATCGGTAATACTACCAGGATGTTAAACACAAAGTCTGCCCCCCAGGCCAGCAAGTGGCTGGGGGTGTAGAGGCAACTGTAATACTGCAAATCTGTGGAAATATTAAAACTTACTTATGATGAATTGTCTTTTTTTTTCCTTTTTAATCATCATGGAAAATAAACAAGACCATGGGAAATAACTCTTTCCTAATTCACTAAAATTTGTCAAAAATTTCAGCAGTATTTTTAAATTGCGGCATGGAATGTAAGGGAGGCAAATGACGAGGTGAAAGAGAGAGAGACTGTCCAGGTGCTTGTGGGTGCAAAAATGGGTGTATGTGGATCAACTAAACGGTGAGGTGAGAGTGTGAGAATGAGAGTATGGACGTGGTATATGCATGGGAGTGGGTGAGAATGAGAGGGCAGAAGAAGGAGTGTGTATTGTTGTGTGCAAGAGATAGAAGGAGAATGTAAGAGAGTACTGATCAGCTGGTTCAAGAACTGTGTGGGTAAGATTGAAAGTTGGACTATAAACGCGGGCGACTGTGTGTGTCTGTGTGCATGAAAGAAGAGTTCTGGACAAATGTGGAAGGCTGCATGGAAAAGTTGGAAGGGAATGAGAGTGCTTTTGACTGGAGATATGAATGGAAAACTAGAGAATATGAAGGTGGATGGAGTAGATGGTGAGTGGGGTGTTCCTGCAGAAGTGGATGAGAATGGCAATGCTCTAGTGTACATTTGTGCCAGGAGGGGGTTGGTGATAGCCAATACCCTCTTCAGACACAAAATGATCCACAGGTATACATGGCGACTGATGAGAAGCATCGGTGGTGAACTGAATGAACGGAAGGCAATGATTGATTTTGCGTGTGTAAATGATAAATTGAGAAGGTGTGTTATGGATGCAAGAGCATATTCAGGTTGGGGGAGTGGACGTTCTGATCACCAGTTGATGGTGAAGTCAAGGTTGAAATGAAGTGGTGGAATAGAAAAAGGGTAGGTCATGAGGAAGCATTTCATATAAGGAGGGTGGAAAGATTACAAGAGGATGGGTGAAAGGAAGAATATATGAGAAAAGTGGAGGTGTGATTGGGTAAATATGATTTGGAGCATATGGGGGATGTGGAAGGTGTTTGCAAGATATTCACAGGAGAAATCTGTGCAGCATGTGAGGTGGTGTGTGGATTGAAGAGAAGACGAAAGGGGGTTCAGGGAACAGCGTGGTGGACTGAAGAGGTGAGACAGGCTGTGGCACAAAAGAAGAAAGCATATAGTGAGTGGATGAGAAACAGGTGTGTGGAGGAAGTTGACAGAAGAGAGTTATGTGTAGAGAGGAAGAGAGAGGTAAAAAGATTAGCAAGAGAGAGTAAGAAGAGAGTGGATGACAAAAGTGTAAAATGGAGGGAATGTAAGAAAATGTTTTGGACAGAGGTAAAGAGAGTTAGACAGAGCGTTTAAGAAGCCAGTCGGGGAATAAAAGATAAAAATGGTAGATTACCAGTGGACAAGGGAGAAAAATTGATCAGATGGAGAGAACACTTTAAGGAATTGTTGAACATAGAGAATGAAAGTAATGCAAATAAAATGACTGGGGAATGGCTGGGAGAAAGAGGGATATGAGAAGAGAAGAAGAAATCAGTTGGGTGGAAATTGTGGAAGCAATGAAGAAAGTCAAAGTGGGAAACGCCCCAGGAACTGAAGTGTGTGGTAAAATGCTGAAGCATGGGGGAGAGATAGTAGTGGAATGAATGTGGAAGATGTGCAGATTGACCTGGGATGAAGGTAAAATACAGGAGGATTGGAAGTTTTCGTTTTCGTTTTCGTTTTTGAAGGCTCCAACATGCTTGCATGTGTCGGCCTTGGTCACCTAATGGCGGCTCTCCACGCTGCTCGATCTCTGGCAGCCTCCCTATTCAGTCCCTTAAGCCTTAAGTCACATTTAATGACCTCATCCCATGTCTTTCTCGGTCTACCCCTCCCAACCCCTACCCCAATATTAACACTTCTCACCCTCTGTACCCAATTATCCTCCCCCATCCTCTCCACATGTCCAAACCACCTCAGCCTACCTCTCCTCATCACAACACCAATACACTCCAGTCCCATCCTACCTCTCAACTCTTCTATCGTAAACCCAGCCCCCCCAGGCCTTGCACGCAGGGACGCACTGCACATCCACCTAATCATTGTCATTTCTGTACGTTTAAACTGCGAATATCTTCTTCCTTTACTGCCCAGGTCTCACTACCATACAGCATCACACGCTGCATACAAAGACCCCTTAGCACGTAAGGAGAGTCCTCTCAATGTCAGGTATAATTATTCACCTGTACAAATGAAAAAGGAAAAACGAAGTGTGTGGTAATCATAGGGACATTTGCCTTCTCATGTAATAGGAAAAGTATATGGTAGGATACTTATTGACAGAGTTAGGCAAATAACAGAGGAATTAGCTGGAGAAGAACAGGGAGGTTTTAGGAAGGGAAGAGGGTGGGTAGATCATATTTTCCTCCTTAGGTCTTTAGTGGAAAAGTTTCTAGAGAAGGGAAAGTAGTTGTATGCGGCCTTTGTGATTTGGAGAAAACATATTACAGGGTGGATAGACAAGGACCGCGGAAAGTATGAAGAATATATGGAGTAAATGGGAAGTTGCTGAATGCTGCGAAGAGTATGTGTGGGGGTGCTAAGGCTGTAGTGCGTGTGGACAGTTAATTGAATGAATTTTTCAGTTTGAAGGCTGGATTGAAACAGGGATGTGTCATGTCTCCGTGGTTGTTCAGTCTATATATGGATGGGGTTATAAAATAGATACAAGGTAGGGCAGTGGATGTTGGAGCGGCCCTAATGAGAGAGGGTAGTGTCTGGAAACTCCCTGTACTGTTGTTTGCACATGATACTTGTTGTTAAGTACAGACGAAGGGGAGCTGCAAGGCTTTGTGAATGAGTTTGGGAAAGTGTATAAGAAAGGGAATCTAAAGTTGAATGTAGGAAGGAGTAAAGTTATGGTCTTCGAGAGAAATTAAGTAAAGTTATGGTCTTCGAGAGAAATGAAGTCAGTGAATGTACAGTTAGGTTTGATGAGGAGGAAATGGAAAATGTGAGTGCGTTTAAGTACCTGGGTAGTGTGATGAATAAAGATGGAAGTTTAGAGAGTGAAGTGCTTGAAAGGGTACAACAAGGAAGAAAGGTTGCTGGTTCTTTGATAGCAGTAATAAGAAACAGGGAAGTGAGCATGGAAGTAAGAAAGTTACTGCATGACAGTATTGTGATACCATCTCTACCGTATGGTAGTGAATCTTGGACCTTGTCGGAGGGACACAATTCAAGACTCAAGAGTGAGAGCAGTGGAAATGAGTTACTTGAGAGAAGCATGTGGAGTCACATGGAGAGACAGACTGACAAATGAGGAAGTGAAGGAGCGGTGTGGTGTGGATGTGATAGGAAGCGTTAGGAGAAACATACTGATGTGGTTTGACCATGTGGAGAGGATGGAGGGCGAGAGACTGACAAGGAGAGTGTATGTGAGTGAGGTGGAGGGGGGGGGAAGAGAAGCCAAGGCTGAGATGAAGGGATGGAGTTGAGAGGTATAAGGGAGAGGGGTGTGTGAGCTGGGAGCAGGGCAGTGAAATGGCAGGGGTCAGGGCGCACCTGGAGGCAATTTGTCTGTGGCCACCCCTTAAGGGATTAAGGCGTCTGGCAATAAATAGATGTATTCATTTTTTGTTATTTATTTATTTATTTATTTTTTTGTTCATTTGACTGGGTATCCAGTAGAACATAATATTTGCTTTTTAAATAAAAATGAAAAATAATGAGACATTATGTGTGGCCGATTTTGCCTGCTTTTGTCTGGTACCATTGTCACCCCTGACAGGGGCCTGGCGCGAGTCGCAAGTAGCGACTTGTTTTTTGGGAAGACAAAAAACAAAGCGAAAATTAACTGAACGAAAACAAAAGGTGAAATGTTAATTGAAAGTGGTGAATTTGAATAACATTTGAGATGAACATCGTTTTCATCAGATCTACTTGACTCATACACGGTCCACAGATTAGTGTTTGCACCCTTTCGGTTCTGTTGATATCATATACAGATTCTATCATGAACAATCATAGCCATTACAGTACTTCGATTTTCACATGCATCACTCTTCCTACAAATACCCATTCCTGTTAGTAATTCGTGCTTCTGACTACGACTTCCCCGGTAAGAAGGTCCGGTTCTACCGTGAACCTAGTATAGATTGATAAACACTCAGTGACGTCATGATCACTGTGGAGTATTAACGTCGTTTAAGGCCATATGACACTGCAATTAGGTCGGTTTAGGTAAAGTCATGCCCATTCACATCTACTTAAGTCCAGCCAGGTAATTTCAGTTGAAGGTCTGTTCAGTCCCAATTACACTGTCATTTTTGTTCAGTTCCCAGTGAGATTAATTCAGAAACCACCTGGTCAGATCAGACCCATCATATCCAATGTAGATATCAGGATAATTGTGTATGTTAAATTCATTTTAACTGTAAATCTGTTACCATCAGTTTACAGCCCACACTAGATCCATTCCAATCACTTAACGCCATATCAGCCTGGCGAGGAAACGTCAGCATGAAGACAGGACAGAAAGGTTTACACTGGGAGTTAAAATTCACTTGTGCTTTGTGACTGAACTTTCAATGGAAATAATCTCAGACTTGGTTTACTTGGTGGGAGATGAAAATGCAGAGGCTAATTAGAACTAATCGATTTATTTAATGTATATGTGGAATGGTTACAAGAGGACGCAAGTGGATGGAAAAAAAATGTAAGTCTGCATCCTTTTCCCCCGGTTGTCTTTCTTTTCCTCTGCCAGTGTCCGAGCATCACGTGATGACAAGCTCACGATGTTGGTTCGTTTTGTTCATTATTTTATGGAACAACTTCTGCAGGTATCAGACTTGGTTCCTATATGTTTCCTATAATAACACTCATCGTGGACTTTTCATTCGTAAATCAACGTATTATTATTTGATTAGAAGTTTTATGACAAGCACAGTCAATCATAAAAGAATTCAATCCCCACCCGCTGTGCGAGAAGCCTTGTAACTCACGGCATTTAGGTTTGGTAACAGTACATCTGACGTCAGGTATGGGCGTGAGGACCGGCGTCTGTGCAGTGCGAGGGAGCTGATTTGCACGAAACAGTGCTTTACGCCATGTTTCCAATCAATCACAGCTATATTTGAAATATGTAATATGCCTTCAAAATCATACACCAACAACATAACTCTACAGTGACCATATGTTTCCACTCTCACAGTATTTACGTGCTGAATTCCCTACACCTTCATAAGGTTTCTGATACTTTTAAATCTCTGTCTCTGATCCTTTGAGGCGATGAGACACATTTGTGCCAACGCACTCAAGAGCACACATACATGAGATGCGCGCCCAGATGTGCAGTACAACTGTCATGTTTAATTAAGAAGATAATCCCTATCCCCTAACACAGGTCTGATAAGATATGACTAAAATCTCCAGACATTGCTTCCCACCAGTAAGAGAGAGGAGGGGAGTTGGATGGCATGAACTAGTCGGTGTCATGCACATCTTATAATATGCACTTTTTACCTGTCCCCGACCAGGTGGGGCTCGAGGACGGGTATTGCTTTCACTCGGTTTGTCTGTTTGTTTGTTTGTGTGTCTCTCTGTCTGTCAGTGTGTTAACTACTGGTGCGATTTTGACTAAAATTACTAGGATGATGGCCTATGACCTTTTGATCACATGATAAAATTTGGGCCAAGGCCTAGGCTGTAGGCCCAAAAAGTGCCTCCCCCCCAAACAAAAAAAACATGTTTTTTTTTCTCGCAATAACTCCGTTCAAATTTGTCATATCGACGTGATACCAGAACTAAGAGGTGCACATTTCAAATTTGCATTCTTTGACATGCCTCATTACATCGGAGGGGTCATTCCCCAAGTTAGCAGTAGGGGGTCAATTTCAGGTGGGTCGAGCCTAAAATTTAAGTCATCATCATCCGGACCTCATTTCCCACCCTAGGGCAGGGTGAGGAGTTGCAATGTCCAGACAGCCCAAATTTGCCCAGTTCAATGGACCACGCTTCCATTCACTCATCATTCAAGCCTCCAGAATCCTGGTTCTATCGGATACGCCAAAAACATTCTCCACGTTCTGTTGTTGCTTCACATAAACGTATCCGATACAGTCAATCCGGATGCTGTCACGTAAAAAAGGGGTGCCAAATCCCTGATCATGCACTTTTCCTCACAATATTCATCAAAGCCAGCTCGATCTCTTGTCAGACCCCTAGCCTCACCGACTTCCAAACCTCTATTCCTCATACACTCATCCACCATATCTCTCCACCTTCTCCTTGTCCTACCTCGCCTCCACCCTTCTTCAAATTCACTCAGGTGTACCTTTTTCACCACTCTATTTTTATCCATTCTCTCCACATGACCATACCATCTACACTCTCTTCGATTCTGGTGTCCACAGACTTCCTCACGTCACATCTTTCACATTATTTCGCATCCTATCCACTCTCTGTACCCCATATACATTCGTCAGAAGTCCACTGCTCTCACTCTTGACTTCTCATTTTCATGCCACACCATAGTCTTACATCCATATGTAAAAGTTGGCACTAACACTTCCTCATGTAAGCCTCGTGTAGCTGCAACACTCCAGCCTCTGTTTCTTATCAAGGCCTTTATTGCACCAGCTACTTTCCTTCCTTGTGTCACCCTACTTTCCACTTCTTTTGCACATTTTCCTCTCTTTTCTATCATTGTATCCAAGTATTTGAACGCTCTCGCCAATTCGATTCTCTTTCCATTCGCTGCAACATCTTACTAGGAGTCACCTTCTCTCTCAAAAACCATCACTTTACTCTTTTCTTCGTTTACTCTCAAGACACGACGCTCACAGACATAAGCAAAACTCTGCACTAGTCTGCCAAATTCTTGTCCGGTATTTGCAAGTAGTATTACATCATCAGTATACAACAAATTTGATATATTCCATCCATCACCAACGCCATCGCCCACTCCATTACTCGTGTTTTTACTTCTCTCATCACCTCATATATAATTATAT
>JAGKTI010020958.1:0-16020 GCA_018397915.1 Birgus latro | reverse complement strand
GGGGAGTATGTGTGTTTGTGTGTGTGTGTGTGTGTGTGTGTGTGTGTGTGTGTGCGCGCGCACGGCACTTTCAGTCAAACTGAAATATATGCGAATGAACTACGATATCTAGACTACCTAAATCTTGAATCTCATTGCGATTCTCTTTTCATTCCTGAGTTTTTGCTTGCATAACATGACAAAAAATCGAAAAATTATGTTTTGTCAAAACCGGAAGTAGATTTTGCTACAATGAGTAATGTTTTAGAAGCATCTACCAGCGTTGCATCTTTTCTAGGAATCTGAACGAAATCGAACACCAAACGTCTGAGCTATTAACGCCTGAATTATAATTAGGAAAAACAGTAGAATAACAAGAATGTCTTCCGTTTGAGATGGAAGACCTTAATAATAATAACAATAACATTACGAAACACTCACGGCGACTCATTTGCGGCCTAAAAATTGTCTCAGAACTGAATACTGGCTTTGCCCTGTGACCCTGACCATTGACTAAGTGCACTCAAATTGAATTACTTCATTCTTGACTGACTCTCAGCCACTTTAGATGTTGTCCAGATCAGATGAAAACTGTTTAAGTTAACCTTTCGGCCTTGATTTACGATTTATTTTTCTCACAAACACCTTCATTCATGGATAATCCTTAACCCAAGGACCATGTTTGGTTTATATCACACTTTTTTTTTTTAACACCTAGACACATGAATCGATATTTGACGTATCCCTGTGACCTTTGCCCTTGGCTAATGAGTCTCAATTCCCTTCGTCCTAGCATTATTTTCAACCAATCAACAAAATGTGATCTAGAATAAGTAAATACTGTTTAAGTTGACCCAGCCATACGACCAACCTCTTTGAACTTTTCATGTGACCCTGACCTATGACAGAGAATTCCAGAAATAATAATCACCCTGAAACCTTTCACCAGATTAAGTCTAGGTCGCCTAAAAACTGTTTAAGCTGGCTTCGCTACGTGGCTTTCACTATTGTGGTAGATCAACCCACTGGCAGACCCTACACCGTTCCATTAAGTTTGGTCTGTGGCAGGTCAAACTGTATTAGATTTTTTTTTTTTTCCATAACACAGAAACTCATAGGTCGAGCTTTGACGTTATCGTGTGAGTACCGCAGAACGCTTGTTCTCAAAACTGAATTTCTTGCTTCTTGGTTTACACTAAACACTTCCCCCTAGTCTGTTCAGGTTCGAATCAAAGCTGCTTACCTAAAGCTTTCATTTGATCTTGATCTTTGACCAAATAATATATGTAAAAAAAAAAAAATATCTTTTTCCAATGACTGACCCTCAACTCTTTCACCTAGTCTGATTCAAATCTGATTGTCTGACACACACACACACACATACACAGGCACATAAACGCGCAAAGCATTATATATGACACACTGCGTATGCATGAGTATTACAATACCAGGTCGAATATAATGCCTTCATCCTCAGTGACGACAAGGGTCAACTGCAGGATATTAACAAATCAGTTATCTATTTTCAGTGCGAAATGTTATGAAAATTTACCACTGGACCACCTACGAGTGTGGTCATGTGTGTGGTAAAAAATAACTCTTTTTACCAGATTATACCGAAACAGGTCTTGGACCCAACAATTTAGAATGCCAGTTAGGCATGTCAGATATAGTTCAGGTATGGTATGAAAACTACAGACGCAAGACAAATTAAGCAACAACAACAACAACAAGATAATAATAATAATGATAATAACTAGAAGCATTGCTTGTTGCTGGAGCAAGTAGGTCTGCCTTTGAGAACAAAGTTGTTGAAGCACTGTCAGTTGGATTTACAAAGCTGACGTTTGTTTTATGATTACTGTTAAAGTATAAGAGAGTTAAGCAAGACAACTTTTGTTCAAGGAAAAGTTTTAGGGACCTTTGTTCCTTAACATAATGGGCCTGCCCCATTTTCGTGAACTCATAAAACAGCACAACTTTTGTTCAGTATGTAATAACAAAATGTTTACACGTTAAAAGATATAAACAAGAATATGTCGAAACATGGCATGCATTCCCACCACTCACGTTCGTCGTTGCAGTACGATTGCCCCTCCATTCATCTACGTTTACGCTACTACTTCGACGTTGCCACATCTTGACAGGAGGTAACACAGAGGGTATAGGAACTCCTTGAAGCAACTGCACACTGAACACTGCAAAAGCTCATATTCTACATGCACTGAATCTTGGTTCGTCTGTATTCGGAGCGTATAGAGCGTGAGGAGGTGAGACGGGGCGGGAAAGATGAGGAGTTAACGGGGAGGGAGGGAGTGAAGAAGGAAGAGGGGAAGAAGATGGTGGAGAAAGGGTACTTGCAGAATACAGATAGGAACAGAGGCGAGGAGTAAGTCTGAGGGATACCGAAACGGCAGAAAAAGAAAATGTTAAATTATTATAGAAGGATATCATATTCCTCAGCAGGTGCAGTATGTATTAAATAACAACGCAGTATCCGAGTACTATAACAGACGCGAATAAAATTTGAGGGATATATTATGTAGTCTTTAAAAGTAATCTCATACGTGCACAGCATTTGGTATTTGTGGTACAAGCATAACAGTGCTTTTCCTCACTCCGTCCTGCTCATTTATTCCATTTCAAATAACACGGGAACTGGAGGTGGACGCTTTCATGTGGTAGAACTGATATAACTGAGCGATGGAGCTGTCCAGTTATAAAAACGTCCCTTAATGACCTCCTCATCTCCTCGAGATGAAGATGGGGGCCCTGCAAGACAAAGGCAATTTCAGTCTAGCTCACTGCGTTAACATTCAGATGAGCCTGGAGTTGCTACTGCTACTACTGCAAATTTCACAGACATGAAAATCGGCAGCATGAAAATCCTCCTGCCTTAAGTATGATACCGATAACAAAGTCTTATAAACAATTAAGTTGTGGATATATGCTGTATGAAGGTATGGTATTTGGCTCTCAAACATTGAATATGTGCTTGGGCCACGAAACAATAAAACCGGTAAAAGTCATACCATAGAACTGAAGAAATAAAGTCCCAGTTTATGAGCGATTTGGCTGTGGTGTTATAGATGATAGTGTCATTTTCATGTGACAAAAAATAAAAACAGCATCTTGTCGCTTAGGTGCAATTCGCCTAGGTAAGATGGAATATTTCCTCCTCCTGGCCACACAGCAACAAGTTAAGGCAACGATGTCATCATTACAGAGCAAGAAATATGTCGTGTGATAGCATAACACAATATCAGCACATACGGCGTCTTAGGCTACTCCCTCAGCTGTCAGCACCTACTCACCTATCTTAGGGACCTGGCTGGATGAATCACTCTTGCGTGAAAATCAAAGACGGTAAATAAAACCCACACTTGTAGACGAAAAATATATTTACAAAACAGTTTCGGTGGACACTGCCACCATCTTCAGTGGTCACGATAGAGGGAGAGAATGACATGTTGACAATACAAGGGCTCCTTTTTATGCGTGTGTGGTATCACTCAACAGATGGTTCATTTTATTTTCATATTCATTTATGTCAAGAGTAACCACTGCATTACTTTTGTCCGATTTAGTTATGAAAATTTCTTCATTTTTCCATAATCTGGTGAAAGCAGCACGAAATCTTCTAGGAATGGAATCAAGAGAATTTAAATTTTTCACTAACCCACTTATCATTCTTCCTAGACATGGAAACTTCTCTCAGTTATTAATTGTGGAGGCAACAAAATCTAGTGCAGCATTATTATTTGCTTTCAGCGCAAAAGATAATACAAGACTGAGAACCTGTTCTTCTGCTTTTGTGAGCATATAAGATGATAAATTTAGTTCTGCATTTGGGATATTGCATTTGCTCCAAGCACTATTCTCATACAACTCCGAGAGTTTTCTAGTTAGGTTTAACTGTTCACAATGCGTTTCTTTTAAGCACTTATTGTTGGCTGTTTCTCGAAGAACTTCAAGGAGGTCATGTGGCAATTGATTCTCTAGGATCCGTAGTGTTCGGCGGAAACGATAGTGTAGGTTATCGATATCCTTCTTTGCCTATTGGATACTGTCCGTTATTATATACTTGGCAGAATCGGGGAATGGAAAATCTGCTTGTCGGATCAGTGCTGGTCGAAGGGATCTATGGATGAACTGTTCCTGGAAGTAATCTTGAAGAAATTTTTTTTGTAGTTTCATGGTCCTTAATGCTATGAGAAGCTTCTCATACGGTCGAAAGCAAGCCTAGAGATGAAAGGTGAGAGTGAAAAAGCAGAAGAGTTGTCGTCTTATCGTGGGATCCATAATGGTTGGATGAATCACTCTTGCCTGATAATTAAAGACAGTAAACAGAACCCACACATGTAGACGAAGAATATATTTATCAACTAATGTCGTTGGACACTGCCACCATCTTCAGTGGTCAAGATAGAGAAAGGGAATGACGTGTTGACAATACAAGGGCTCCTTTTTGTGTGTGTTTGTTTGTGTGTGCGTGTGTGTGTGTGTGTGTGTGGGAAGGTGGGGTAAAGGTAAGGTGGGGTGGGATGGATTGTAAGCGGGGAATTCCCCAAGGGAGAAAGGGGGGGTATCACCAGAGAGATCAGGTGTAATTCCTGTTTGTCCTTACCTGTGCCGGTGCGGGAAGGGACATTTCCATCATGGACCTAGCTCATTATAGGATCTAGCTTGTACATGCCTTCACTAAAGTTAAAATTCTCGTATTTTTGGACACATATGGCCTCAATAATCTTTTATTTCCGAAAGTCATGACTTTTATACAGTAGATGGTTACCTTGCTAGTCAATTCTGTGGTTGGCTTCACAAACATGATTAAATATTACATCATTCTAATTATATATTTTTATGGCTAGCTTTTGTTCCTTGATCCGTGTTTCCAAACTTCGATCTGCTTCTCCTGTGTAAACTAGTTCACAATCTTTGCAAGGAATTTTATATATGCCTGCTTCTGAATATGTTTTATATTTGTTCTTTACTAACATTGATCTGATGGTGGAGGTACACCTAATGCTATATTTACTCGTACATCACTACTGTAACCTATCAACTTTAACATATTCAAGTCTGCAACATAAGGTAAAGTGAGGAAGCGTTTCTTTTCTGTGGTGGGGTTTTTAGGTACGTAGTAAGATTGCCTAGCTTTAAGGAATGCTTTTTTATGAACCATTTGGAATACCTAAAGTTTTGAAAGATTTCCCAAATGAGATTATTTTCTTCTTGTATATGTTCTGGACTGCAAATTCTAAGGACTCTAAGGAACATTGATGAGATAACAGACAATTTTGTGGGAGCCTAATGATACGAAAAATAATGAATGAACAAGTTACAACTGGTTGGTTTCCTATTCTTAAAGCTAGGTTAATGATTTTTCTTCATCACCATTACATCAAGAAAAGGAAGAATACCCCCGTTCTCCCATTCAACTTTAAATTTAATGAAGGGGGCAAGATTATCTGTGTAAAAAATTCGTCAAAAGTATCAAGTGCTGAAGGCCAAAATGAAAATATGTCATCAACATAACTAAACCAGATGAGTTGAGAGGGAGACACTCGTGGCAGTAATTCTGTTTCATATTACGCCATATATAACTAGCTTAAAATGGGTGACAATGGAGAACCCATACTCATACCAAAACGTTTCATGTAGAAGTTGTTGTTGGGTGAAAAAAACATTCGAAGTCACACATAATTTTACAAGTTCTATGAAACAGTCAGCTAGCAAGTCCAGTTCAAGATCACTTTCTAGCAGTTTGTTAGCTAGAAATTCCAAAACATCGTTAATGGGAACTTTGGTAGACAATGAATCAACATCGAAGCTAACCATTTTACTGGAGATCAAGTGATTTAATTTTCTCTATAAAATTCGAAGAGTTCTTTACGTGTGCTGAGGATACTGTACCTACTACAGGGACTAAGCCATTGGCAACAAACTGTGATAATTCATACGTATAACACCCACACTGTGAAATTATCAGACGCATTGGAATGTTATCTTTATGGGTCTTTGGGTCTTTGGTAATCCATATATATATATGGTAATTTGGGACTGATCTGAATTAACTTACTGATATCTACATTAGGCACATTTTTCAACATTTCCTTCACTTTCTTGTTAAATGCTGATGCAAGTCTCTTTAAAGGGGAGGACCATAACGTAATTTTTCATTTTTTTTTTTTTATGCAAGGAAGAAGCAACCAAAGGCCACGGGCCTGCATACTGTTCCTTCCAAGAAAAAGCAAAAACAGTACAAAAGAGAGCCAAATTCAAGATCCGTTCAATTCGAGATGCCTGGACACACTGCGTTTGAAAGACTGGAGATCATAGGAAGTAGGAAATACAGACAGAGGAAGACAGTTCCAGAGTTGACCAGTTGCATAAATGAAAGACTGGGAGTAACGGTTAACTCTTGCATTAGAGAGTTGGACAGAAAAGGGATGAGAGTTTGTTGCTAGACGGGTACTACGTGCCCGTCGCTGAGGTGGAGGGATGCAAGCAGACAGTTCAGAGGAACAGTGACCATTGAAGCAGCGATAGAAGAGAGATAAAGATGCAACAGTGCGGCGAAGAGACAATGGTTGAAGGGAATCAGTAAGGTTGCTAGACGGGTACTACGTGCCCGTCGTAGAGGTGGAGGGATGCAAGCAGACAGTTCAGAGGAACAGTGACCATTGAAGTAGCGATAGAAGAGAGATAAAGATGCAACAGTGCGGCGAAGAGACAAAGGTTGAAGGGAATCAGTAAGAGGAGGAGAGTTAATGAGACGAAAAGCCTTTGACTCCACCCTATTGAGAAGAGCTGCATGTGGGGAGCCTCCCCACACATGAGAGTTGTACTCCATACACGGGCGAATAAAACCCGTGTACAAGGTCAACAACTGTGCAGGGGTAAAGAAAGTACGGAATCGGCTTAGCACACCTAATCTCTTGGAAGCAGATTTCACAAGAGATGTAATATGTTCTTTCCAAGACAAATCCTGAGAGAATGAAACCCCAAGCATGTTCAAGGATGATGCAGGACATAACTGTTCATTATTAAACATTAGTGGGTAATCCTGAGGAAGATTTTGTCGGGTTCATATGTGTAAGAACTGAGTTTTTGATGCATTAAAAATAACAAGATTATTTTTACCCCAATCAGAGATACGAGCCAAATCAGACATTAGGTGTGCCATAGCCTCATCCCTTTTTTGTTGATGTAACTGCTGAGATGGACGTTGCGGGAACCGAATGGAAAGGTGAAGGGTGGAATCATCAGCATATGAGTGGATAGGGTTAGATGTACAGCTTAGAAGGTCATTGATGAATAAAAGGAAGAGAGTAGGTGATACGACAGAACCCTGAGGAACACCACTGTTGATAGGTCTAGGAGAGGAACGATGGCCGTCTACAACAGCAGCTATAGAACGACCAGAAAGGAAGCTAGAGATGAAGGCACAGATAGAAGGATAGAAACAGTAGGAGGGCAGTTTGGAAATTAACTATTTATGCCAGACTCGATCGCTCAAAAGATGGTTCATTTTATGTTCATATTCAGTCTGGTCAAGAATAACCACTGAATTACTTTTGTCCGATTTAGTTATGAACACTTCTTCATTGTTCCGTAATTTGGTGTGAGCAGCAGGAAATCTTCTAGGAAAGGAATCAAGAGGATTAAAATGTTTCACTAAACCACTCATTATCATTCCTCCTAGACATGGAAAATTCTCTTGATTATTACTTGTGGAAACAACAAAATCCAGTGCAAAATTATTATTTGGTTTCAGCGCAAAAGATAATCCAAGACTGAGAACCTGTACTTCAACTTTTGTGAGCACATACGACGATAAATTTAGTACTGCATTTGGGATATTGCATTTGCTCCAAACACTATTCTCACACAACTCCGACAGTTTTCTAGTTAAGTTTAACTGCTCACGTTGCGTTTCTTTTAAACACTTATTGTTGGTTGTTTCTTGAAAATCGCACAAATGCTGGCAAGGTAGAAGATGTGAGGAAATGTTGGGACCTTGCAACAGCTCATGGCCCTGAAATAGGTTGTTACCCTAATGCAAATAAGTCTCATCTTGATCGTGAAACCAGCTTGCTATCAAGATGCACAGGAAGACTTCAGAGACACAAAAGTGATAGTGACAAAACAAGGTAGGAGGCATCTTGGTGCAATGACTGGAAATAAGGAATTCAAAGACAAATATGTGAGATATAAGGTGAAACCATGGGTAGGAGGAATACATTTACTATCCAACCATGCAAAAACAGAACGCCATGGAGCATACACTGCATTTACATATGGTGTAAAGCAAAAATGGTTCTTCGTGATGCGGTCCATCCCCTACAAAGAGTTGTTGCCACAACCACTAGAGAATGCTATCAGGAAATCATTCTTCCCATCACTGACCAACAGCCACTTCCCCAAACCAGAATATGGGGATCTTCTAGCACTACCACCTAAGTTGGGAGGCATAGGCATTATAAATCCAGAAGCCAGGCGGGCTAAATGAACACAGAAATTCACTTTGACTCACCGAATCCTTATAACAGATGTTCTATGGCCTGGTTGGAACGAGTGAAATCGACCAACAACGGCAGAAAGACACAATTAAGCTAATACTGGGAAGGAAGGTAAAAAGGCCAGCTGCAGCACATAACCGAAAATCATACACCAGACCAAAGCAGAAGAGTTGAAATGGCAGAAGAGGTTGGGGCATCGAACTGGCTGACGACCCTGCCTCTCAAGGCAAAAGGCTTCCACTTCAACAAACGAGAATTTATTGACGCCATAGCCGTGAGATATAGGTGGCCAACAGCAAACCTCCTTCAACAGTGTGCGTGTGGCACTATGTTTGACGCAAAGCATGCAAGGGTTTGCAAGAAGAGAAGCTTTGTGTGCATTCGGCATATCGAAGTACGTGACCTCACTGCGAAAATGCCACAGGAAATGTGCCATGATGTCACCCTAGGGGATTAGCACTTCATCCACAGAACAGCAAACACATCAAATGATGCAAGAGTGGATGTCTGTGCTCGAGGTTTCTAGACACGTGGGTAAAAGACTTTCTTCCCATGTTACAGCGAACTGTCTCTCTAGGCTGCACACAGGAGGAATAATAAAAAAAAAAAAAATCAAGAAAGGACCCAACATGTGGACCACAGACGTTTCACTACCCTTGTGTTCACAACATCAGGTGGGATGGGTCAAGAGGCGGGGAGATTTTACTCGAGACCTGCAGAGGCTCTTTCTGAGAAGAACCATCAACCTCAGAGTTCTGTTATGGCCTGAATGAGATGTCGACTGTCATTCTCCCTCGTCAGGTTTGCATTTCTATGCATCAGGGGCACAAGGTCAACAGTCCTCTGGCCTGTCTTTCTGGTGGATATGGATTTCAAAGCTACTGTGTTCGAGAGCTGCATTGACCAGCTACTCCGATAGATTGATGTTTTCATAACACTGTAATGTTAATAAGTAAATAAAGAAAAGAATAAAAGTAGTAGCAAATGGCTATTAACCACAGTCGTTGGCGTGTTTGGGCCCAACAGACTATATATGAAGGCTAGTGTTAACCTTCACGTTACTACTCGAAATAGTGAATTGTATTATGAAGGTTGGTGTTGATCATCACAATATATAAGTCTCAAAAGGATGGAGGCGATTTATTTATCTTCGTAGTAGTAGTAGTAATAGTAGTAGGACACGGCTGCTGCTACTGTTACTACTTCAAGTGTTACTACTACTACGACTGCTACTGCTACTACTACTACTGAAACTTCTAGCAAAAGTAGCAGTTGTAGTAGTAATAGTAGTGGTGGTATATTAATTCTCTTAATATATCATTCTGCGGATAAATATTAGTCCAGACAATAAAACGATTCTTCGGTTAATGAGGGTGAATTAAGATCGTTGTTTGTTTTTGTGTTTATTTTAAGAAATTTAACTTTTATAATATCAACTTTTTCCAAACTAATATTTTATGCAAATCAGTGGATGAATAGCATTGCTGTGTCTCACTGTCTAATTGAGCAGGGATAGCCGATGACAGGTTTGCGTTAGAAATATGGAAGGATAATGAAAAAAAAAATAGGAAAAGGAAAAGTATGAGGACAAAAATCTCACTCCCTTCTAAACTGTCCGATTAACCATTATTAAGTAATGTTCTGAGGGTAGAGCATAAGCTGATGATCTATAGGCTACCTTAAACAACGACAAGGAAGGAGAAGCGTTTTAAGAGTTATTATTCATAGCTTATGATGATATCATCCCTATACCAAAAGGTAAATTATCCGTAGCAATGACTTCCAACACAGTCAATGACAAATCCACCATCGGTAGATGCATCAAATTCTGGAAGTGAGAAAACATGACGCGTGTCATCGTGCTTCGTTTCACTCGCTGAGAAAAAAAAAAATCAGGAGTCCTTAGCTCCTTAACTGCCATGTATTTACAAGCCATGTTAAATGTCAACAGTATCATATGAAAAAAAATCGTCTTCCCATAGTGATGCTGTATAGAGGCGAAAAAGTCAAAGATGGAAACCAAGCAAACCATATGAAGGACTATGCCTGTGAGCAAGTGGGGTGAGGGTGGGGAGACTTTATTGTTGCCTCTATGATGAATCCTTTCATCGATTTCAGGATAGTTAAGACCCAGAAAATGTTTACCTAATCCAAGAGGGATAATACATGGACAAGTAATGGACATTTTTTCTAATCATTCCACTTCACTTATTGTATAATATTTCCCTAACCTCCTTCTCTCTTGGTCACCCCACTCCCTCTCCCTACCTCCATCCCTCTTGTTCACCTCAACCTCCTCTCCCTAATCTCTCTATATTCCGGATCTTGACGTGTAAAGCACCCGTAATTCACTTGCCGTGGTGATACACGTTTGCAACGCTCTCTGTACCAACTAGACCTGTGAGAAACTGTACTGTGATATTAAAGCGTATCCCCTCCATCTCCTATTATGTATCCTTTGTCAGTTCTTGAAGGAGACTGAACCATCTAATGTAATGGTAGAAATTTTTACACAATGGAAGAAACTACCAGGGACCCAGACGAACTGATCTGAGATTCACTGACTGATTGACTGAAACATAGTTAGTGGTGCAACTGCTAGGGTCATATGCCGTCAGTCGGAAATTGTAACTAAGCAAAGCGTAGGCGGAAACAAAACATTAAAAAGGGAGAAAATTGCACACACACACACACACACACACATACACACACTAAATTAACCCCAAAGATATCAAATGATTACCCTAAACTTAGAGGAATACAATATATGGAGAAGAGACAGAACTTTAGGAAAATGGGGAGGAATTATAATCATAACAAAGAAAAATCTTCAGGTCAAAGAAATAGAACTAAATATACCCTCACAAATAGAACTGATTGCATTAAAGATTAACACACCTTAAGAGAAAGTAACTGATGCAAATTTATACATGCCACCCAAAACAAACACTTGGGAGAGACGAATATGAAGACCTGGCAGAAAGTACAATTCAGAGTTTAAGGACATTACTACATAGAATGGAAGAGGAATCTAAAAGAATTATACTGACTGGAGATTTAAATTCAAAGATAAATTGGAATACTCTAGATATAAGAAGTCATAAAAGCTGTTCGGATCAAAAGCTCCACGATCTTGTGCAGACGTTTTTCCTGACACAGCATGTAAAGGAAAACACCAGAAAAACAGGACTTAATGATCCATCAGTACTAGAGTTTATATTTACTAGGCAAGAAAATGATATTAACAATATAATGTCTCACCCTCCATTCGACAAAAGCGACCATGCAGCATTAAACTGCAGCTTCAGGATTGCACATGACATAGTTACCAGTAACGAGAGTTACAAAAAGAGTCTAAACTACAAAAAGGGCAACTACCACCTGAAAAGTACTTCTTAGAAATAGATTGGGAAAAGGAGCTTTGAGGACAAGGTTTAAATGTTATATATAGAAAATTCTGTGGTTTCTATAAAATCGTAGTCCAAAATTACGTCCCTCAGCACAAAGAAACAGAAATGAAAATAAAGAAACGGTTAAATACAGAATGTAAAAAATCAGAAGAAAAAGGAGACTTGCTGTAAAATAGATACAGAAGACACAATAGTGAGAGAGCATATAACAACTATAAACAGGCAAGAAATTATTATACAAGGATAAAGATGGAAACCAAAAGATAGTTTGATTAAGACGTTATAAATAAAAGTAGTAATCAGCCTAAGTTATCTTACCGCTACATTCGAAGCAAAACCAAAGTTAGAGATAAAATACAGTCCATTACGGACGAGAGGATCATCTAAACACAAGATAAAGACATTTGTGAAAAACTAAATAAAAATTTCTAATTTCAGTTTATACAGAAGAATATTATTATAAAAGAGATTACATGGAACATGCATGCCCACACATATTGCCAGATATACAAATATCAGAAAAAGAAGTGCATGTAGAGTTTAAGTAAATTAGACAAAGCACATGGTCCTGACGAAATTTCTGACTGAGTGCTACATTGAACGTGCAGAAGAGTTAAGTAGATCAGTATATTAATTTAATATTCAAGGAACCCTTAAGTCAAGGTAAACTACCTGATATTTGGAAGAAAACATTGTTCCCCTATTCAAGAAAGGGAATAGACAAAATGCACTCAATAACCGACCAGTATCACTGACCAGTGTTGTAAGATACTAGAAAAGCTGATAAGAAAAGTTTAGGTAAACCATCTAGAAGACCACAGTATGATAACATGATAAAGTTACAGAATCATTACAGAAAAAAGAAGAATGAGTGGACAGTACCTATTTAGATTTCAAGGAAGCTTTTG
Organism: Birgus latro; assembly: GCA_018397915.1. Classification (NCBI taxonomy): domain Eukaryota; kingdom Metazoa; phylum Arthropoda; class Malacostraca; order Decapoda; family Coenobitidae; genus Birgus; species Birgus latro. Next base: position 3,198 of record JAGKTI010020958.1, on the reverse strand, counting down.
ACAGAGCACTGCAAAAAAGACCCATGGAAACTGTACCATCAAGAGGAATCCTAGGCAACCTGTAGGATTTTATCAGAGAAAGGGAAATGAGAACAGTACTAAGGGGAAATTACTCATCATGGAGGGAAGTGACTAGCAGAGTTCCACAGGGCTCAGTGCTGGCACCAATTATGTTTTTAGTATATATAAATGACACAGACAATAACACTCGAAATAGAAGCAATCTAAATATGTTTGCTGATGATGAAAACATACAAAGGAAAATTACTAACACAGATTCTTGCAGAGAGCTACAAGAAGAATTACACTAAATAAGCTTCATGAATGGAGCAATAAATGGCAAATGGAATGGAATGTAGACAGGTGCCATGTAATTAAGTTTGGAAAAGTGAAAAAAGACCATATTGGGATTATAAGTTAGGAAGTTCAACCCTACACATATCAGAAAGAGAGAAGGACCTAGAAGTGATTACCATTAACAGACTATCACCTGTTGACCGCATCACTGAGAGGGTATGTAACATGTATAGGCTACATAAATGAAGACATTGTGAGAAAGATAATAACACCATTCATCAGACCAACCCTGGGGTATGCATTAGTGGTCTGGAATCCTTATCTCAAAAAACACATAGATAAGATTGAAAAAGTACAAATGGCAGCTACAAGATAGGTACCAAGCTTAAGGGATCTAAGCTATGAAGAACCTCTAGAAAAACTGAATCTACCAATACTACAGGAGAGAAGGAAAAGAGGAGATATGATTCAACACAGAAAAATGCAAAGTACTTCATACTGGAAGTAACAACGTCCATGCGAATTACAAAATGACTAATATCCAGTTATCAAGTACAGACAATGAAAAGGATCTTGGTGTGATAATATCAAATGACCTAAAACCGAGTAAGCAGTGTACCGAGGCGGTTAAAATTGCAAACAAGCTGGTGGGTTTTATTGGAAGAACTTTTGAGTTTAAATCGGAAAAAGTCATACTTGCCTTGTACAACTCGCTAGTGCGCCCCCCTCTTGAGTATTGTGTGCAATTCTGGTCTCCGTACTACAGAAAGGATATAGAAAAATTATAGAAAATACAGCGAAGAATCACAAAAATGATACCACGACTTAGAAACAAACCATATGAGGAACGCCTCGAGGAACTTAAATTATTTAGCCTAACGAAGCGCAGGTTAAGAGGTGATCTTATTGAAGTTTTCAAAATCATGAAGGGATATGACAACTTAGACATGAATAAATATTTTGAAATAGACCGGTCGAGACAAACTAGAAGTAACGGCTGCAAAATTATGGGAAAGTGTTTCCAATCCCATGAAACAAAATACTTCTTCTTCAACAGAGTCGTAAATACCTGGAACAGATTACCCTCAGATACCGTGAACAGTATCTCAATTAAGACATTCAAAAACAAAATAGACAAGTATTTGCACGAGAATCCTCAGCTGACTCTTTTTCTGTCCAAATAACTTCCTTTTGTAGTTTTGGTGATAATGTTTTAGTTTCTTCCTGCAGAGTCCAACTGAGACCACGGGATTAATTAGCTATATTCACATGTATCTGTATCTTTTGAATTACCGCAGAGTCCAACTGAGACCACGAGATTACCGTATTCACGCTGTTATGCCTACAGACACTCCATTAACTCAACGTACCTGTTTATAATGTCATGCCGAAGCTATTAGTTTATTTGATTACTTTCTCTTTCAGGTTATTGAAACAGGTAGCTTACAGAAAGTAGTATAGAGTGTGACCTTTCCTTTCCAGTATTACCTATGAAATTTCCATGTCAGTTTTTCCATGCTATATGGTGGTTTTTCTCACTTTTTTCCTGGAGGGTTTGGAGGTGAGGGGAGCCTTCTTGCTTTACTATCCTTATCCTTCAGCATGTAGAGATAGATCTTGTAGTCATAGTCTACTCTGTAACAAGCAGCCTCGAAAGAACCAGAAGGTCTGTTGCTGTTTGGTTTCCTATGTAAAAAAAAAAAAAACTGTCCCTCTTTGTCACTCCACATGGTCCTCTCAAGTAACTCATTTCCACTGCTCTCACTCTTGACTTGTGTCCCTCTAGCTAGGTCCATGCCTCGCTTCCATGCGTTAGGGTAGTGATCACAACTGTTTGGTGTAATTTAAAGTGTGTAATCTGTTGTCTATAATAATGAAAAATAAAAAAAAAACAAATAAGTTCATTATTATTTAGGATGCAAGATATCATTGACGCCTTAATAAATATACTGTAACGGCAAAGAATGAATAACTCTTGGAGTAAACGACGTGACCCTACTTCATCCCCCTTCCCTTCACCTGTCAAGTTCCCGCTCACTCCCATACTTTCCCCTTCCCCCTACATCGCAACATCTGTGGGTGAACTTGCTCACTGTTTCTGAACCACAACTCAACCTGTATCGTGGTTCACACTACATCATAAGAGAAGAATTATTATATATAACTGAGACTATAAATGTCATAGTGCACGTCTCATTATCCCAAACAATCACGCAATATTTATTAGTCAATATAACATAATACAGTGCCCACATAATAATATAATACGGCTCAGAGGATAAAGCTTGGCGATTCGAGAAATTCTTGGGCATGTACACATGAACACACACACGCGCTGTGCCACTTTAGCACAGAGAGAAGATACGGAGTCACGACTCAACGTTACAATTGCCTTGACGCCATCTAGTGCACAAGCTAGATAAGGGAGAACAGGAATAAAAGAGAACGGTTATAGGGGAGACTATGATCAAATTATGAATAGGGAATATACAGTATATTCCTATCTAAGGAATTCAGTTTTATCAATATATGAATAATACAGACAAGAATATTTCAGTGAATTTATTGGGTAATGGGTAGGACCGCTCGCCACATACGTGTTAGGTTACAGCATTATCCTGAAAACATTCAGACGGGAAGCAGAGAACCATAGGTGTTAGTTGTTTTAGCTGTGTTAATCACAAGTTTCATGGTGATTTAACCTTAAAAAAAAAAACTTCCATTTTCAGGCGCACGTCTGCAGCATACCACTGGATATATTGGCAAAACAATAACTCCCCCTTCCTGTGTGAAAAAAAAAAATTAAAACAAAATTGTCAAATATTGCTTACATTTTTCTGAAGCTGGAGATAAATGTATGTTATAATACACAATACTTTCGAGAACATGCCATGAAAACAA
>JAGKTI010020957.1:0-16021 GCA_018397915.1 Birgus latro | reverse complement strand
CCTTTCCTCTCTTCTCCCTTCCATCACAACCCTTTCCTCCCTTCTCCCCTCGCATTCACTCTTCTCCCTTCTCTCTCACGCCTTGCTTCCCTCTTTCACGCCCCATTCACACCCCCCGACCACACATCTCTCTCTCTATCTCTCTCTCTCTCTCTCTCTTTCTCTGTCTATCCATCTATCTCTCTCTCTCTCTGTCCTTCAAACCATCACGCATCACCTTCTTCTTGTATAGCACTCTCCCTCTCTGTCATAAACTTGACACTTTCTTATCGCCTTTCATCCACAGTTTCTGTCTGCCTGTCTCTCTGCCTGTCTGTCTGTTTGTTTGTCTGTCTGTCTGTCTCTGTCTGTCTGTCTCTGTCTGTCTGTTTCTCTCTCTCTCTCTCACCCTTCTTCACACCCAGCAATCGCACCCTTACACACCACTTCCTTCTTCACAGCACTGCCTCTCTCTATCTCAAACTTGTCTTCCTTTTGTGGCAGACTTTTTCTGCCTCTTATCCTCCATCCCTCCACCCCTCTATCTCTCATCCTCTCTCTCCCCTCTCTCCTGCACTCTCTCTCCCTCCTGCGCACCCCATTCACTCCCTCACACTCCATTCACTCCCCCACACATTACTCTTTCCTCTTTCATGCCTTTCTACCTTCCCGTCGGGTGCTGGAGAGAGACGCCTTCACGTGGTGGCACTGATATAACAGAGTGGCTCTGCTTCCTGGTTATACAAGCGTCGCTCAGCTATTTCCCTAACCCCAGAAAAGAGAAAGGAGGAAGGAAGCAGGAGGGTAACTTAAGCCGCCAGTCCACTGGGTTAACTTTCTGGTGAGCCTGGGGTTACAACAACAACAACAGTAATAATAACAAAAACAACAATAACAACACCTTTTACTAGAGCAACAATAAGAATTACTACCACTAGTACTACTGCTACTACTACTGTTACTGCTATTACAACTACAACTACTAAAAAAACAACAGCAGCAACAATAACACAACAGCAACATCATCAACTACTAATACTACTACTACTGCTGCTGCTGCTGCTGCTGCTACTGCTACTACTACCACGGTCACCCCTACCACCACCTCTCTGCCACAAACTTTTCTCCTTTACTCTGTCTTTGTGTCGCAGCATCTGTCTTTGCGATATATTTTTCACACTACTATATAGCAAATTATAATGTGTGGGTCATTCCGTTTTAATATCAAAGTCAATTAATAACATGCAATATGATATAAATTGATATATGTGCAGAATTAGTCGGGCACTCGCAGAGCGCATACTTTCGCCAATACCGGATCCGGTTCCATCCCAAAACTTAATCTATTTTTTCTTGGCCCATGGCCCACCAATCCGCAAAATTTCATTGAAATTCATTGAGAACTTTTGGAGATACTGTGTTGTAGGATCTGGATCCAGATCCGGATCCGCCCCAAAATTTAATCAATTCTTTCTTGGACCATAGCCCACCCTTCCACAAAATTTCATTGAAATTCAATAAGAACTTTTGGAGATATGGTGTGAACAAACAAACAAATAATTCCGGATTACAACCAAAATCTACTCGATTGTTCATTGGGCTATACACCAACGCTGGGTAAAACATATACCTCCTGGCGGAGGTAAATAAATTGCTAACGAAGAGGTATTACGAAATCTACAAAGTCACTCGGTATCACAGTTCCGTGGATTATTCAAAGGGAGAAATAATTTTTGTCTGTCTGTCTCTCTATAAACCTGTCAGTTTGTCTTTCTATTTATTTATTTACCTTTGTCTGTCTGCCTGCCTGCCTGCCTGCCTGCCTGCCTTTCTGTCTGTCTTTCTATCTGTCTACCGGTCTTTCTGTCTGTCTGTCTGTCTGCTAGCCTACCTCTCTATTCACCTATCTCTCTCTCTCTCCGTTTGTCTCCCTATAGCCAGACGCCTTTATCCCAGAAGTGGTGCTCACAAACGGATCGCCTCAGTGTTATTCTGTCCTGCATCACGGGGCTGCCCTTTCTACAGCTCACAACTCCTCCCTCATATACTCACATATGGAAGTTATGTTTATTAAGAAGGGACGACATTTTCGACACCACGTAGAAATCTTCCTTTAGTAAAACTCTTCCTTTTCCTTTCCTTGACCTTAATCTTGTCCTTTATATACAGGCCCTTTATATGTGATATCTTTTTTCTCGTTTCTACCAGTTAGTACAAGACAATATTAATTATATTTCTAAACAGAGCCTTATCATTTTTCCTAATATTATTCACTCATTCAGTCTGAGGATTTTTATCTATCTAACGTTAGACGATTTAATTCAACTTTCCTCTCAAAGAGTATGTATTAATGAAGGCTGATGATATGTCTAGTCACTTTAATTCGAAAAACCTCCCCAAAACCGAAAAACTATCGTCTGTACATAAAATAAACTGAACAAGGCGCCACAGACTGAAGAAATATACAGTTTCTACCGTCCACTCCTTTCCTTCCCTTCCTTCACCTCTCACGCGTTTCTTCCCATTCTCTCATTTTAACACTTTATCATTTAATTCTCCCCTCACATCATTTATTATTTTTCCCATCCATTCCCACTTTTTCCTCCGATCCTTCCCTCTTCCTCTTTTCACATTTTTAACCTCTCGTCGAACTGATGGCGTCCTGCTTTGTTTATTATTACTTTCTTCAACTTATGATTGGAATAGTGAAGGGAAAAACTGTATACAACTTCCTTGGCACGAAAAGTCTCTCCAGTGTTGAAGTAAAAGTACATGAGACTGTAAAAAAAAAAGTCCAATTCAAAGTGTTAATCATTTTATTTATATATTTATTTATTTTATTCCCATTCACTACTTTCTCCCTCTTCCTCCCACTCTTGCTCTATTCCTACTCCCACTCATCACCTTCTCTCTCTCCCCCCATTGCTATTCTATTCCTGCTCCCACTCACCCATTTTCTCCCCTTCCCTCCCACTCATACATTCATTCCTACTCCCTCTCACCCATTTTCTCCCTCTCCCTCTCACTCCCACTCATCATACTCCCGCACACATACACAGTTTCACCCCCTCTCTCTTTTTTTTTTTTTTTTCCTCGGTCACTCATCACTTCCTTAGCGCCATAAGCCGAGTTAAAGGTTGGTCCTCAGCACAAGTCATCACCATTAATTCTGTATCAGCCGCCCCCTCACTCTCTCTCACCCACTCACTCTTAATTACCTCCGCAAAGGAGGTTATGTTTTCACCCCTGTCCGTTTGTTTGTTGGTTGGTTGGTTAGTGAGCAAGACTACACAAAAACTACTGGACGGATTTCCACGAAACTTGGTAGAAGAATGGATCTTGGCCCAGAATAGACTCCATCATATTTTGGTGCGGATCCGGATAAAGGTGCGGATCCAGGAATTTTTTTCACTTCTTTAACATAGCGAGGTAGGGCCTTTATCGACATTTTCGTAAATTATTTAGTGAATATTGCATGGATTTTGATGAAAAAAAATCAGGCATATTTAGGATGTTGGTATCCACGAATGTTTACGGTTTGGCGTGGATCCATATAAAATTCCGGATCTAGCGGATTTAAACATGCCTTTTTAGAGAGGTAGTCTTTTTCCAGCTGCGTGTTGGGGCTTGGCGGAAGTATGCGCTCTAATAAGTGCCATTCTAGTTTATATATTTGGTTGTCTCTCTCTCTCTCTCTCTCTCTCTCTCTCTTTATCTCTCAATCTATCTATCTATCTATGTTTTTGTCTCTGTATGTCTAGCTTTGTCACTCTGTCTGTGTGTCTGTCTGCCTGTTTCTCTCAATCTACCTCTCCATCTCAACCACCTCCCCCATATTTAAAAATTTATTCTCACATCCATTTTATTTCTCCTTCTCTCCCAACGCCTCCCCAACAAAGACCCACACTCAGTAGATCCTGCAGTAGTTTCTTGTGCTTTAGGAGACTTCTGCCACATCCTACCCACTGATTAGATTTACATATTACACCTTCATAGTCTCAGGTGTACATGCTTTTGAGGGGGAGCTGTGGAAGAATGGATGATGGGTGGAGGCATACTGTGCTCTCATTTCTCAGTGCAATGGAAGGATAGTAATAATAGTTGTAGTAGTTATGGTAGTAGTAGTAAGCCTAGTGGTGGTGGTGGTAGTAGTAGTAGTAGTAGAAGTAGTAGTAGCAGTTGTTGTAGTAGTTTTTGTTGTTATTGTTACTGTTTTTGCTGTAGCCCCAGGTTCATTTCAGTGTGAACCTAGTGGACTGTAGAATGAAACTCTTCCTCTCCTGCCGTCCACCGTCCTCCAATCGGGGGATAGGGGGGAGGTTGAGGGAAGTTTGTACAACCGGACAGCCCCACCGCCCACTATATTGGTGCCACCTGGTGAAGGCTTCTCGCTCTCTGTGAATAAATACACGTATTACCACTTGTTATAATTTCAACTCACATTAAGCATAATTTTCAGTATCTCACAGTTTTTAAATTTTCGTACATGGTGTGCTTATATAAAACATAAGGTCGTCCATATATAACTCAGTCAGCATTATCAGTGTTTAACCTGAATCATAAATTCATTTTCCACTCCAGCGGCCATAAACACGCCCTCACCAGCAGACTGAGTCGTTCCTACAGGTCATAAATTTACCATCAAGTGAGTTTCAAGTAGAGTGCTATTTGCGAGCCACCCTGAAAAGGCGATATTAGGAGCCTCCTAAGCCGACGAGACTACTTACTTGATGGACAGTAAATCTCATCAGCCTCCAGCACGATCACGTATTTTTTTTTTTGTTCTAATCAAACCATCACCAAACGATTTCACTCAACATTAAGAGGATTTTCTAGGGGTTAATGAAGGGTGTATCTAATCTCCAGCTCGAAAAGCCTCGTCAGGGCTGAAGAAAATCGTCTGGAGATAGCAAGTACGAAGTAAAAATGTCATGGGAGTGAAATGGTTAAGTCTTCCATCGTCGAGGGGAAGGCAAATCCTCAATATTTTTTTTACATAGTTTCTGAAGTACAAGATGAGAGAGAGAGAGAGAGAGAGAGAGAGAGAGAGAGAAGTGGTGTTTAGTCTGGCCACTTTGTTTTAGTCCTCGTTGTTTTGAAGTTCCTTATATACATTTGCGTTCTCNGTAGCAGTAGTAGTAGTATATAGTTGTTGTTGTTGTTGTTGTTGTAGTAGGTGGTGGTGGTAATAGTTGTGGTAGTAGTAGTAGAAGTAGTAGCAGTGGTTGTAGTAGTTTTTGTTGTTATTGTTACGGTGGTTGCGGTAGTCCCAGGTTCATTTCAGTGTGAACCTAGTGGATTGTAGAATGAAACTCTTCCTCTCCTGCCGTCCACCTTCCTCCAATCGGGGGATAGGGGGGAGGTTGAGGGAAGTTTGTACAACCGGACAGCCCCACCGCCCAGTATATTGGTGCCACCTGGTGAAGGCTTTGTTTTAGTCCTCGCTGTTTTGAAGTTCCTTATATACTTTTGCGTTCTCAGGCTTAAGAATCCGGCCATACGTCTCTCCTTCATGGAAACCTAAGTACTGCCCTGTCTCCCCGTCTATGAAACCCCTTACCTGCCTTATAATCCTGATACTGGTGCTGGAGACGCCTTCATGTGGTGGCACCTATATAACTGGGTGGCTCCACTGTCTGGTTATACGCATAGACATCCCACAGTTCCCTCCCTATCCCCCAAAAGAAGGATAGTGGGCTACTGGAGAAGGGCAACATTAGCTTGCCGTCCACTGGGTTCACATTCATATGAGCATGGGGTTGCTACTACTACTACTACTACAACTACTGCTAATACTATTACTACTACTACTACTACTACATCTACTGCTACTAATGCTGCCACTGCTGCAGCTGCTACAACTACTACTACTACTACAACTACTACTACTACTACTATTTCTACTATTACTACCACTACTACTGCTGCTACAACTACTACTGCTACTACTACTACTACTACTATTCATCTTCGTACAGTATTAGGCTACCTAGCACGGATCGGTCAGACTGTTGGACTCAGTTTGTCTGGAACTCGTCCCTGTTTACCCAGCAGAACAACTGAAGCCTTAGATATAAGCGAACTATTGTTGGGTCTTGCGCTGAGGAAAAATTGGACAACAACAACAACAACAACAACAAAAGTTTTCGAGAGGAATTTTTGGACATGGAAAAAAGTTGATTAATCTCCTCACTGACCCTCCTGCAGTCAATAGGCATAAATTATTTTTTTCCCTCCATCCTCAATAAAGCTTTCACTGGCTTTGAAGTTTTATGTTTGTATACCGAAGATTCCCTGGCTTATTCCTAGCTTTCCTTGTCCCCTCCTCCGCCACCCTTGCACGGTTTCCTTAATACCTTAGTCTACCCTTAATATGCCCTTTTAGTTAAATTTTATTGCATGCACGACACCCCCTACATATTTCAGTCACCCACAGACTGTCCTCCCATGCAGAGTTTCTAACGATCTCAACCTTCAATATTACTCCTTGCCCCCGTACAGAATGAGGTGCTTTTATTCTTAGCGTAAAGTGTTGTGGTTTTAGGTCATCTCCTCCATTTTATAGCACGAAGCTGCTTAACTGAGGTTGTCTTTCTCCGGTACAGGCATTTATTATGCACAAAACAAAAAAAGAACCATTGGCTGGAGGTCTATAAAAGTCTATCCTTCTCAGAGAAAAGTGAATAAATGAGAGAGATAATCAAGAATCGTTTATTCCGAGATTCCTGGACACATTGCGTTTAATAGACTGAAGGTAATAGAGGGGGAAATACTGCCTGAAAAATACTATTCCCAGTTGACCACCTGCATACATGAAGGACTGTGAATAGGCTACTGGTTATTGCATTAGGGATGGTATCAAAGTAATTGGTGTTTCTCAGATAGAGGTCAGAAATTTCTCCATTTCCTGGTGTGTAGTGCCGGCAGTGAGAGAATGTGGAATGTCTCTTGAAACTCTTCATGGTCAGCAGATTAGGAGTGGGAAACTTGGGTCTATTTCCCTCGTACAGTAGTAATCTGTACCAGTTATGTATTGTATCTTCTTTCTCTCACCACCAAACATTTTTTTTTTATTTACTTTTTTTTGGCGGGGTGAGGTGGGGGGAAGGAATGGTCTTGGAAGAGGAGGGGTTATTTTTCTCATGGAAGTCTGTACAGGCAATGTAGTGTATCCTCTCCTCCAGTTCGTCGCTCACCGATCCCTGCCTCCCCTCTCTCTTATCTCCTCCTCTCATACAGACCCCTCCAACCCATCCGTGGCCCCCATTTTCCACTCACAAATCCTCCCCTTTCCCTCCCCTCTCTTTTAATCCCCCACATCCCCTCCGTCTTACTTCGTCCCCCCTCAAGGCTTTATGGTTTCCACCCATTCCCTCTTCCCCTCCCCCATTTAAACTCTTCCATCACACTTGCTTTCCTTCCCTCTTCCCCTCTCCCAGTGTTCTCCTCCCGTCTTTATCTTTTCCTTCTCTCTCTCTCTCTCTTTCTCTCTACATGTGTGTGTGTGTGTGTGTGTGTGTGTGTGTGTGTGTGTGTGTGCGTGTATCTCTTTCATTCATTTTTTTTCCTAACATTTCATCAATCCGCCTTCTTGTCCATCAGTGGCTCACCCTCTCCATCACTCACCAGGCCCGATGGAGTCAGCCAGTACAACAACGGGACCTGCTGGATATGAGTTTCATCCGCTTCCCCACAGCCGAGCGTCGCCTCATCAGCACCGTGGGCCTCAGGAAGAAGATGACCATTAATGCAGGCTTCTCCAGGTCGGCGGAGACTACGTCGGCAGAGGTGAGTTGTGCCGGGGCGTGGTGAGGTGTAGCGTAGTGTGAGGCTGATTTGGCGGGGATACGGGGATGTGTGGTGAGGTCTGAGATGAGGGGAGATGACGGTGTGACGAGGTAGGATGGCTTGTCGTGAGATGAGGTGGTAAAAACGATGCTGTGATGAGAAAAGATGGGGTGTGGTTAAGTGAGGTGATGATGATGATGTAGTGTGTCGTTAGGCGTAGTGGTGATAATGATGTGTGTGTGTAGTAAAGTGGTGTGTGAAGGAAGGTAAGCGTGGAATGGGTTGGAGTTGAGTGGAATGTGGTGGTGTGGTGTGGGATGGGGTGAAGTGAGGTAGGATAGTTGAGATTTAGTGTGAATGGAAGCACAAGTGAGAGGAAGAGTGATGAAGAGGAGACTGGAGATAAAGTTAGAAGATTAATGGTGAGCAGAGAGCAAATACGAGAGATATACGTAAAACAGAGGTGACGAGAACGTAACAGGGGTAAACAAAGGAGAAACGAGGTGAAATGAGGTGAGACTAGAGACAGGGTAAGCCAAAATGAAGTGAGATTAGAGGTGAGCTGATATGAGGCACAATGAACTCAGGGAAACGGACGTGAGGGGAAGCAAAAAGTGAGAGAGCTGGGAGCTGATAGATAAGCAGACCAGAGAAAAAGATGAAGCCGGATGTAAAAAAATGATGAACAAATGATGACTAGATAAGAGAGAACGTGACTGAGGAAGAGGGGAACAAGGGCCAAAAGAATATGAACGAAGAGATTGCAACGTTTGAAGAGGTGAGGAGAGGTATTAAAGATAATGGGAAAAAAGGAGTAGTAGGGGAGACGAGAAGAAAGAGAAGATGAAGAGAGATGGCAAAACTTTGAGGTTTATGGGGTGGGATTCAAGAGAAGGGAGAGGAGGGGGAGGAAAGATGAATATTTGAAACTATGAAGGCAGATGGCAAGTTTTTAAAGTGTCAGAAATATGGGCCATGAGAAGAAGGAAGAAGACGGAAGAAAGGAGATGAGAAGACTGAGAAGAGGTGAAGGAGGGGAAAGATAAAAAATAAAAGGAAAAAATTATGAGGAGAAAACAGGGGTATCATGTAGGATTTAAGTGAAAGAAAATGAGAAGGAGGAGAGGGAAGGATAAGATGGTTGAAAAGAGGTAAAAGAAGAATAAGAGAAGGAAGCAGGGTTGAAGGAGGACATGGTGGAGTAGGACAAGGAGGAAGAGGAGATATAACACGAGGGAAAAATATGAAGAGAAAACGGGACAGGAATGGAGTTTAAGACGACGACGAGGAGGAGGAGGAGGGGGTGTGTAAAGGCTAAGACGAAGAAGAGAAAGAACAGGAGAAAAAGTGACGAAGGGGAGGGATAGCAAGAGGAATTACGAAGAGGAAGTAGGATCAATAGAAGAGAAATGAGAGGACAGGAACAGTAAAAGTAGCAGAAAAAGGAGACAAACAATAAGAGGGAAGAAATAGTATTGGTGGAGGAAGAATGGAAGGAAGAGGAGGTAGGAGATAGTGAATCAGTGGGAGGAATCTCACCCTAAGATGATGATGGAAAATGATGATGATGACGATGATGATGTTGTGAGATGGTGAGTGTACCAAAAGCAGCAAGTAGCAGTAATGTTACTTGTGGAAGTGTTGGTAGCAGCAGTTGCACAGGATGTGGTAAGAACAGTGAAAGCAACAAAAATGTTATATTTATTAACTCCGCCAAGGAGGTTATGTTCTCACCCCTGTCCGTTTGTTTGTTGGTTGGTTGGTTTGTGAGCAACATTGCACACAAACTACTGGACGGATTTCCAAGAAACTTGGTAGAAGAATGAGCCTTGGCCCAGAATTGGTGCGGATCCTGATAATGGTGCGGATCCAAGATTTTTTTTTTTCACTTTCTTTAATATTGTGAGAGATGGCGTTGGCGAAGGCATTCGCTTTGAGTGCCATTCTAATTATTATTAATATTAGTAGTAGTAGTAGTAGTAGTAGTGCCTGTAGCACTAGTAGTAGTAGTAGCAGCAGCAGCAGTAGTAGTAGTAGTAACAGTAATAGTAGTAGTAGTAGTAGTAGTAGTAGTAGAAGCAGTAGTAGTAGTAGTAGTAGTAGTAGTAGCAGAAGAAGAAATAAACTTGGGTGAGGCAGCGGGGGGAGGGGGAAGGAAGTTGGTCATTAGTCGGCCTCTTTTAAAACTGGCCGCGCTGAGACCATATTTTCCTGAGCTTCTTTACACTTTCCTAATGGCGCTCCACAAGACATTTTTCATAGCACCATTAAGACGCCTCTCAAGACCAGCAGAATGGAATATAATACACCAAATGTTTCGCTTTTTCCGTACTTGCTAACAAAGGTGATATATAGGTAAAACTTTGCATATTCTTTCATCCACGTCTACTTCACACTTAAGGCATATTTATCATCTTTCTCCCTGACGCATCATATCAAAGACAATCATCTATGGGCAGAGAAACATACCAAGCCCCTCTCAGTTTAGAATTACTGACTAGCAGGGAAAAGCGCGAGGCAGAAGAGGTCAAATATTACGGAAACTTTTGTCTCAACTTTACTTGAGAAGTTCTTGGAGGACACAAGAGAGGGAGAAGGGAAAATGTTATCTATCTCTAAGGTAATTTATTTTGGTGGGCTTGAGGGTTAAGGTCAGGACGGAATAACTCCTAGGCAATTAAGTGAGAGGAAATTATGTTACCCGAGAAAATTAAAGCGTGTGAAGCATGGAGAGGTTTCATTACATTAGTGGCGGGAGGGGCAGAAGCAGAGCGGTAAAGTGGAGAGGAGTTAATGTACGCGACTGCACTCCTCGGTGGCTTCACTTTATCTCTCCGTCGTGGGAGTTGGCGCTTTATGAGAAAAATAAACCTGGAAGCCTTATGGGAAAAATTAACGCTGCTATCTCATGAACATCTTGATCTATCTTTTCTTAATTTCTGATGGTTAGGACACACACACACACACACACATTCACGCACACACAAAACTTGCTGTGTCGTGAATGTCTTGATCCCTCTTTTTAATCTCTCATGCTCGGGGGGAAAATAATACTCCCACGAACATCTCAATCTCTTTTTAACTTTTCGTGGGTGGGACAAAAAAAAAAAAAAAAACTTTCCGTTTCGTGAATATATTGCTTTTTTTTTTCAATATCATGAATGGAACAAATAACTTTCTCTCTCATGAATATTTCGATGCCTTTTAAACCTCTCATGGTTGGTTCATATTAACTTGCTATCTCATGAACGCCTCGCTCTCTTTTTCAGTATTTCATGTCGAGAAAACTTTAATATTCTACTCCCGCTAGTGTCAGACGATTTTATTCAGCTGAGAGTGAGTGTAGGAGACTGAGAGCGATGTTATCATAATTCGTTTTACTCGAACTACCGAAAATTGCCGTCTCTCCATCTTGAATACAAAGCTGAAACAAGAGATTAACACTCGGATATGATGCAAGTCATGAAGAAGTGCTGTGGAAAGGATGTAGAGCCAAAGCATTGTCTTATTCTGCCTCTGAGCTACGTGAAATAAGCTGCAAAGGGACAAAATCTAGGTCAGGTTAAGACCATTGTAGTATTAGTACCCTCTCGTCGTCGGGACAAGTCTAGTAATTCTGTTTCAAGCTGAGAGTGAGTCATAGGAGCTTGAGAGGGTTAAGCTTCACTTTATTGCTCCTACGTGGAAGTTGACGAATTAAAAGAGAAAAGAAATGAACTTCGAACTTCTGAACACCTCCATCTTTTTAAATAAACTGTTTTTTTTTAATTATTTATCATTAAGTAGGAATAAGAGTCGGGATTAAGAGCAGCATTATTAAAACTGGGTGCGTAGAGGTGTAGGCAAATTCTTAATATATAACAGTCAGTTTCAAGACACATGTGAAAGTTGGGAAAAGTTACATTCTGTCCCATTTTCATAACGCAAAAGCAACTAGATGAAAGCCAAACTTCTCTCTATCTCTCTCTCTCATACACATCAGCAATAACACAAATTACTAAGTGTTTGTTGCCCTTCCTTTGGCGATCTCGCGTTTACTGATAATTTTCCTATGACACTCTTATCCAACATCTATCATTTTCAGTGTTAAAATGATGATGCAAATGATCTGCAGATATACGTAGAGAATTATGCAGATACTCTGAAATTTTGCCTGGAACTGTAAGAAAATCAGGGGCTTCATCTATTCTTTCAAGAGTTCTAATGTACCTTCTAAGTGTGAAATAATGCTTTAGTAAAAAGAATAAAAGTCAACGAAAATACCTCTTCTCGTCTGCTCTTCCTCAAGGTCTTACTTGCTTGTGTTCACTGTGCTTGTGGGAAATAATGGCGATGGAGCATTTTTCTTGGTATTCCCTTGCTCAAGTAAAAATTAAACGCTCATAATAATAATAATAATAATAATGATAATAATAATAATAACAGTAATAATAATATCCACGATACACATGTTATTCCGTAGCTGTGCAAAAAAAAGCGTGTTAGTGTTTTGTGTGGTAGGGCAGCGAGGGTGTCACATGGTAGGAATATCAGTAAAACATCAGCAAGGTGGGGGCAGGGGATGATGGGGGAGAAGTGAGGGGGTTAGGGGGTGAGGGAAGGGGGTGAGGGAGCAGGAATAAGAAAGTGGTGGCCCAGTTGGGGGTAAGGGGAGGTAGCGAGATGGGTTAGGGTGGGAGGTGTGATGGGAGGTGAGGGGTGGAGGGTGGGGGAGAAGGAATGAGACGGTGATTGGGGATTAGGGAAGGTGACTGGGAAGGGTAGGGGTTGGAAGATTGTAGGGAAGGGGGTGAGGGGAGGGGGCGGGGGAGGGAGGAGTCAGGATCAGGAGGGGTCACATTAGCATATTATTACCCAGGTCGCTTCTTTTGACGCTTCCCAGGCTAACGAGACCATCAGACTGTTATCTAATCGTCCCCTGGTGATAGGAAAAAAGGAATTTATAAGAGTGTGAATGGTAAGATGAATAAATGCACGCGTCAGGGAATAAATGCATAAATAAAGACAAGGGTAGAAAAAACAGATTATATTCTGAATAAAGAGACTATCAGGACATTATCCACTCATCCTGCAGATAAAAAAGGAGTTAAAATATAAGACTAAAATGAGTAAGCCAACAATAATGACGAAGAAGATAAATAAAGAGCTTCAGGGCGTTACTTCCTCCGCCCTGCAAATAAAAATCCTAAATAAAGAAGAATAACCAGAAGATTGAATAAATGAATAATAAAGAAGGATAGAAATATATTTTGATGGCTGTCTTGTTAGCGAAATAATAAAATCGTTACCTTTTACCCCTGCTGACATAAAAAAATAAATAAATATGATAAAAGATAAGAAATAAAGCAAATAGGTGAGATAAACTTAAGGACTTCTACGATCACTATATTCCTTGTTATCCTGGCCCGTATTTTCGTCGGTCTAACACCTTTTCCTGAGCGACTTAGTTTGCTTATTACACCTTTATGTCGTATTCTGTGTTGTATAAATCCTTCTTATATTGCCATACTTCGCATAAGTAACGT
Source organism: Birgus latro (assembly GCA_018397915.1). Classification (NCBI taxonomy): domain Eukaryota; kingdom Metazoa; phylum Arthropoda; class Malacostraca; order Decapoda; family Coenobitidae; genus Birgus; species Birgus latro. The sequence continues at coordinate 2,729 of JAGKTI010020957.1, read as the reverse complement.
ACAAAGGGATACTAACCACCCTTACCTAAAAATAAATCACCAAGGTAGAGGTGCTAGGGAGCCTCCTTGTCTTGCCTATCAAAAGGAACCTGAGATAAATGACTCAATGGACTTAAGATATCGGCCTCTCCTTGCCATCCATCACTGTTATCCTGTTTCATTAATGGATAGGGAGCTAAATATTCCGTTTATTTTGAACACGTCTTTCGATACTTATTTTTTTGCTAACTCTTTCTGAAGACTTTTTTTTTTACTATTTCGATTCAACATTTTCCTCCGGTCCTCCAGTTTCTGCAATCAATCTTACTTTTGTTTATTTTATTTTACTTTTATTTTAATCGTATTTTATTTTTCTGCTATAAGCATTTTCTCACGTCCTTCAGTCTCCCTAACAACATTTCCACGCTCTTTTCAGTGTTGTTTTAATCATCTTCCTCTCGTCCCTCACCCCAGCAACACCTCAAACCAAAGGCAGCATCACTCCTCTCCTACTTCTGATGCTCCTTAATGCTCCTTAGTATCTTTTCGGTCTAAGTGTACCCCTCTCGTCCCCCAGGCTTTGGAAATTTGTATCCTCTCTTTGTCAGCCCTTTTTTTAATCAGTCTTTGGGTTAAGTATTTCCCCCACCCTTACCCCACCCTTTCAATTTCCTCTTCTCCCCTTCCTCCCCACCGAGTGTTTTACCTCCTCTTTCTTCTCCTCCTCCCATCTGTTCGCTCCTTCCACCTCAACAAGTTTCCTCTCTCCAGAAGTCTCAAGTTGAAAGTTCATTAGGAAAAAATGAAGCCCCCGAGGTAACAAGGCGAACTCGGTGGTGAATGAGAGCCGGACGTGTGTGTGTGTGTGTGTGTGTGTGTGTGTGTGTGTGTGTAGGAGCTCTCAATTAGCGGAGACTTTTAGGGTATGAAGAATCCGACTTGCATTTAGAGCAAAGCTGTGGTGGTGCTGTGGAGAGACGCTTTCTTCTTGAAGGAAAGGGAAGCTGCTCGTCTTTTCTTCCTGCCCAAGAGTTGGAGGAAAGCTGCAGTGATGTGAATAGAAACTTTGACCTTGGAGGAAAGTTCTGGTGATGTGGAGAGAGGATGTGATTTTTGAGGGAAGTCGTGGTAATGTGGGGGGGGGGAAGTTGTGATCTTTGAGAAATGCTGAGGTGATGTGACGTGGTAATGTGAAGGGAAGCTGTGGCGGAGTAAAGGAAAGCTGTGGTGATGTGGAGGGAAGCTGTGGTGATGTGGAGGGAAGCTGTGGTGATGTGGAGGAAAGCTGTGTTGATAGGGAGGGAAGCTATGATCGTGGAGAAAAGCTGTAGTATTTTGGAGGGAAGGTATGATCTTGAAGGAGAGGAAAAGAGCTCAACTACTCTTCCTGTTTGGAGTGAAGCTATGATCTTGGAGGTAAAATGCAATATTAATGGAAACTGGATCTGCTATCTCTCCTCTTCCTGTCTTGAAAGGGGGGGGTGTAAATCAGGAGCAAAACTGTAATCTCAAAACTCTAATCTTGAAGGACGGCCGTATCTTATAAGGAGTGTTGTTATTTGACGGAATTGGTGAGTTCATTTTATCATACACCATTTTCTTAAACTCGAGCTGCGATAGGAATAACAACTATAATTCCCAAAGAACTTACATAGAACAACAACAATAACAGTAATAATAATAATAGCAGCAGCAGTAGTAGTAGTAGTAGTAATAGCAGCAGCAGTAGTAGTAGTAGTAGTAGTAGTAGTAGTAGTAATAGCAGTAGTAGTAGAGGTAGTTGTGATAATAATAATAATAATAATAATAATAATAATAATAATAATAATAATAATAATAATAATAATAATAATAATAATGTTGATAATAATAATAATAACTAGAATTATGAAACTGCTAAAGCAACATTTTAAAGAACTCCACATTCCAGATGAAAATACTTTGGTATCATTGTAGACCTAATATTAAGGGACTTTTGGTATAACTCAATATTTTTTTTACGGATTTTGACCTGTGACCTTGAGATCAAGGTCAAGATCATTAATACTAAGCAAATCATGTTCACTCATGGTCCACTACATTTCCACCGAGTTTGGTCAAAATCGGCCCAATACTTTCCGATTTAGCTCTTTCAGGGCATGAGACAGCCATTTTGATTTTCCTCAATATCTAAAAAAAAAAAAAAAAATAGATCTCAATAGCAATGCGCAGGTGCACTAGTGTGTGTTGACGACTACATACTGGAACACTTCCAAAACAATCGATTCAGTAGTTTTTGCTGGGCTGGTGGGCGTAAAAAAATAACATAGAGGGCGCTATTCCAGCGCTGGTGCAAGGAAAAAAATGTACCAAAAGAAGCCTGCAACGAAGATACATCACTCATGAAAATTTCAAGTCTCTATCTCGAATGGTCTTGGATTGTCAGCCTTCTAGATAATTCCCACCCCCCATTAAAAAAAAAAAAAGAATAATAATATCTACAGCATCAATAAGAACTCCACTGAATGTGGAGTTCATAAGAAGAAGAAGCGGTGCCAAGTCACAGCAAACCTGTCCCTCGCAGTCATTTTAGTGCTGACGTATAAATACTATAGGATATCTAATCAAAGATGTCACATATCAAATTTGGAGTAAATTGGGTGACAAGTGACGATTTTATGCCCATTTGAAATTTTTAGGCCCGACCCACCGGACATTGACCAGCCCCCAACCGCTAACTGAGGGGTGATCCCCCTGATGTAATGAGGCAT
>JAGKTI010020956.1:0-16021 GCA_018397915.1 Birgus latro | reverse complement strand
GCGACTTTAACCTCTGCAGAGGGTGTACGCAAGGGTGGTGAGGTGATGTTGTTGTGGATGCGACACTGGCCTCTACTGCGAGGGTATGTACAGGGGTGGTGGGGAGGTGTTGGGAGTCCCACACAAAGGCCATGTCACTGAGCCAAGTAGACTAGAGGTCTCTTAGTCATTCCTTACACTCTTGTATGGAGTTTGTTGGTTTGCTCCCTATTTTCTTGAGAGAGAGAGAGAGGAATATGTTTGTGTGTGTGGAGAGAAAAAAAGAGAGAGAGAGAGTTATAAGGACAAGTAGAACTTAGTACAAAGGAAGCAAACAACAGTAGCCCCAATGGTCCTTTCGGGATGGTTTGTTAGAGCTGAAAATAAGAATAGGGAAACTAGAAGGCTTCTCATGCCCATTGAATCCTCCAGCCGAGGCTGGCAGGAAAAAGCAAGAAGACCCACCGTGCAGTATAGAAAAATATAATGGAAATTTCACTGAAAAGACTGAAAAGAAAAAGTCTATATTTACTTGATCTACAAGGAAAACGTAATATTACCAAATAAACTGCTGCTGCGTTCTACACGATCCGGAAGAGAGTAAAAGTCTGTTAGTCACTTTTTTGTAATATTCAGCCATGAACACGTTTAACCAGAGATTAGGAGGCAGATACATATCCAAGAAACTTTTAAATGTTATAGCTTTTTTGTAGTCCACCGCATTTCCAAGGAATTTGTTCTATATGTTGACAAATTCAGTTATTAAAAAAATATTGTGCTATGATACTGGAAACGTTTGTCGACGATTTTATATCATTATCTTAAGTATACTTTGACTGATCTATTGTGAAATACTTATCGACCACCATATTACCACGTCCCTTAAGAATTCTATATATTTGAATCAGATCCCCTTGTCGTCTGCCCCTTGATAAATCAAGTAACCGTAGGTCGTCTAAACATTCCTCAAATAAATTGTTCTTTAATCTGGGTATCATTTTGTTCTCTTCGCTGCACCCTTTCTATATCCCTCGTGTCTTTCTTGTAAGAAGGTGGCGTCAACACAAAGACTATAAAACTACTCAACTTCCCTCACACACACAACACTGACATAGCATTAATACAAGGAACTAAACTCACGAACATGTCCTGCGCACCACACTTCACGAACTGCTGTACAGTTGTACATGACAGAATAAACATGAGACAGGGGGAAGGCCTCATCACCCTCGTACACAGACATCCCTTTAACAAACAAACACCAAACAGAACAACACGTACCTGTACCAAAATACAGCACCACATGAACTAGAGGGACACTTAGAGAGCGCATACCTTCGCCAATGCCGGATCCGGATCTGCCCCAAAATTTAAGCAATTCTCTATTGGCCCATGTCCCACCCTTCGACAAAATCTAATTGAAATTAATTGAGAACTTTTGAAGATACTATGCGGTAGGATCCGGATTCGGATCCGCCCCAAAATTTAAAATATTTTTTCTTGGCCCATGGCCCACCCTTCCACAAAATTTCATTGAAATTCAATGAGAACTTTTTGGAGATACTATGACGTAGGATCCAGATCCGGATCCGGAACCAGATCCGCCAAAAAATTTAACCAATTCTTTCTTGACCCATGGCCCAGTCTTCCACAAAATATCACTGAAATTCAATGATAACTTTTGGAGATATGGTGTGAACAAACAAAAAGATAATTCCAGATCACAGCCAATATTTAATCGATTGTTTATTGGGCCACTGCCAAAAAATTTCATGAAAATCAGTTCATAACTGTCTGAGTAATCCTGCTAACAGACAGACATACATACAGGCAGACAGACAGACAAACCGACAAACAAACGCGGGGTAAAACATACAGTATACTTCCTGGTGGAGGTAAATAACATCAACACAAATCAAAATACACAATGACACACGAAACATCGTCAACATCTACATACCGCCACACATCATTCCCCCTTCTTACTCCAGACAACTGTAGGTGATTTAAGTGGAAAAGATCCCTAATGGTTAATCACACAGGCCAAATAAAGTCGAGGGACCCTTCTTGTAAAACAACTTGAACATCAGTATATACAGTACCTTTGAAACGACCATTACAACCCAACACAACCTTCACACAAATGCAGTGAGATAGCCCCCTCAAAAAAACTGCACATCCCATCACGACTTCCACACAAACACAATGAGACGACCTCCTCCTCTGACGTCACCCTGTGTACTCCTGTACTAATCATTAACTCATCTTTGAATGATCTAACATCTGATCTCCCTCCATCGTCAAATTGTACACGATTAAAGCAAATCTGAGAAAAAGAGGAAAACTTTCACCAATTACAAGAAGGCAAAGTGGACATAGCTCATTCAAGATATAGGGCAAGCATAAGAAAAATTTGCCATTGATTCTTCCGAAAACATTAACAAAGCAGTTACCGCCTTTAACAGAATCAATACAATAGTCAGCAAGTCTCATATTGCCAGTGGCAACATCAAAAACTTTAACTCCAATATTTCCCTTAAAATAAAACATCTCTGCAAGGACAGAAACAAACTAACAAAAAAGTCAGCCACAAGACCTTGAAACCAAGCAGAACCTAAACAATACAATAAATGAACTTATCAGCACACATAAGCAGGAAAACTAGAAAAGCTTTGTTGACAACCATGATCATAGAAAGAACAGCATCATATTTTGGAGAACATCAAGAAATATCCACACATCCACACCCTTCCGCTTGCTGTCTCAGGAGGCCGTACTAAATAATGACAGAACCATCCCCAGCAAGAAGGAACAAACAGACAACCAAATAAACTGCTACGTATCAATAATCCATAAAAACACAGATCCTCAAAACCAAGCCATCACACACATACACACACACACACACACAATAAAAAAAAAAAAGGAAACACACAAACTCCTGTTTCATTTACCTTACAACAAGTGCAGCAATTGATCAGATGTACAAAAACTCCAAAGCAGTAGGTAGGTCCTGATGAGACTTCAAACATCCACTTAAAACATCTTGGCCCCATAGCAAAAAATTCCCTCACTGTATTTTTCAGCTTCAGGGCTCACATCCAAATCCCTGATATCTGGAAGAAAGCAACATCATTCTCATACCCCAACCAGGAAAACCATCCATCAGTCCTGCACCATGCTTGCATACCATCCGGAATAATGCAAAGTTTTGTCTTAACAAATATAACCCAACATGGATTCCGGGCTAAACACTCAACCACCACCCACTTCCCCAGATTAACTCAGCATATTCTTTATGGCTTCAACAAGAAATAACCACCAGCTATACACATAAACAAAAGCTCTTAACACAGGACGAAAACACATCCTAAATGATAATATCATGGACACAGACATGGAAGAGAATGATAAAAAATGGCTGGCTAACTTCCTGTCAGCTAGGCTAAGCCGATTCCGTACTTTCTTTACCCCTGCACAGTTGTTGACCTTGTACACGGGTTTTATTCGCCCGTGTATGGAGTACAACTCTCATGTGTGGGGAGGCTCCTCACATGCAGCTCTTCTCAATAGGGTGGAGTCAAAGGCTTTTCGTCTCATTAACTCTCCTCCTCTTACTGATTCCCTTCAACCATTGTCTCTTCGCCGCACTGTTGCATCTTTATCTCTCTTCTATCGCTACTTCAATGGTCACTGTTCCTCTGAACTGTCTGCTTGCATCCCTCCACCTCTACGACGGGCACGTAGTACCCGTCTAGCAACAAACTCTCATCCCTTTTCTGTCCAACTCTCTAATGCAAGAGTTAACCGTTACTCCCAGTCTTTTATTTATGCAACTGGTCAACTCTGGAACTGTCTTCCTCTGCCTGTATTTCCTACTTCCTATGATCTCCAGTCTTTCAAACGCAGTGTGTCCAGGCATCTCGAATTGAACGGATCTTGAATTTGGCTTTCTTTTGTACTGTTTTTGCTTTTTCTTGGAAGGAACAGTATGCAGGCCCGTGGCCTTTGGTTCCTTCTTCCATGCATAAAAAAAAAAAAGGTACTCTACCAAAGCAATGTTCAAATTCAGAATACTATCCAGTGGTGTTCCACAGGGTTAAGTCATTTTACCTTCACTATGCAATCTTTTTCTCCACGGCGTGCCAGCCCCTGCCCCTTCAGTAACAGTACTATCGTATCATCCATCCAAACGCTTGGCAATAGCTTGACAGCATTCCAAATCTCGGCAAGCAACAACCCTGGTCCAGTTTTACTTAAACTCGTTAGAAAACTGGCTAAAACAAAACAGGATGACTGCTTCACCAGTTAGAGCAACAATCACCCTCTTCACTCTAGGCAGACATGAAACTCAGACACACCCATATGTTTCACCCTTCAACCAACCAGTCCCATTGGAAAGACACCCCAAATTCTAGTACTTTCTTTGGACACATACAGAACCTATTTTCTGCACATACGTAACATCAGTATTAAGGTATCTTGTAAACTCGATGACTTGACGACACTCAGGGGCGCTACTTTCGGACAACAAAAATAATCCCTGAAAACTTTACAAACAATTCATTAAGACAACCATAAATTGTGCTCACCCAAGCTGGGCCCCAACCTTTACCAAGAAAAAAAGTACAGTATATATGTATATAAGCTTAAAGCAACACACACACACACACACACACACACACACACACACACACACACACACACACACACAGTCTTATGAATAATAACAAGATGCACCAAAACCACAAACATACAGTAGACCGCTTACATCATGGGGGAAAAAAATACAATAAATGATCATATGACTGAGTGGCACGCAGTTTGCTGCTTCAGCTTAAGGCCTATTTCACCATTGTAATTTCATGTTGCATAGCCTTGCCCACAAAGAAACAAGAAACTAACAACTGCCTAACAATGCATAGATTCTCAGCAACGTCCCCTCTCCTCCATCCAACACAGATACGTACATAAACGCATGATCACCATACCCATCCAAAACCTTTAGCCAAACAGCACCTTTCAAGAGCCACCACCGGATATTACCTCTCAGAATCTCAGAGAGACACTAGTATACTTAGTCAGACAACAATGCAGCCACCACCTTTCCCTGATACATTACCAATACAAAATACAACTCAAACTGCAATGCAGCTCCCACACCACAACGTAATTACTGAGCACATGTATCCTGCTATCACAGCACAAACAGTCTTTCAACATATCCTCAACAAGCCACTGAGAGCGACTGGTCGAAGTCGTTGATTTCCTGAAGTCCAGTGGGTTCACAATGAGATGAGCTTGGGGCTGCAAGAACAAAAGCAATAAGGATACCAAAACTGAAAACTCCAGATAGGGGCAGGAGGAGATGAAGGAACTGTACAAAGTGAGAACGATATTCTCCAAGCAGAATTCAAATGATTCATAAATCCAACTAGTTTCTTAGCTTTATTGATTCTGGGTGCTGTTGACTTGGTTTCCAGATTATTTGTTATTATGAATCCTAAATCTTTTCGTGGTTCATGTTCTCGAGTAGAGTATTCTTCATCATGTACCCTTTTCAAAATTTAGGACTTTGCATTCATCAGTATTAATATCCATTTGCCACGTCCGACTCCAGATAAATATTTTACCAATATGTCTTTGAATCATCAACTGTGTTGGGGTGTGTCTGGTCCGTTACTGATCAGCAAAACTGGAGACTGTACAACACAAACCTTCATCAATATGATTAGTAAAAATTAGAAACAATAATGAACCACCCTGCTTAACCCTAGGAGTCTGTTTCGGGTCTTTTTTTGACCCATCACTACTTTATGCTAGCTTAATATTTTTATTTTGCATGAAAGAAGCTTCGTGCTTCATGACTTTTCTTAATTCTCTGAGGGTGTTATTTAAAATAAATTTTGTCGTAAAAATCTTGATAGTTTTTGCACATATGAAACAAGTAACATCCCTGTTTGGGTCATTTATGACCCTATAGTCCACTTATGTCGAATTGTGATATAACCTATCAGTAGTTGAAAGATAATTGACATGGTGTCGTTTTTTTCTATCGTTGTTTTTTTTCCATTCATTTATATTCCAGGAATGCATACAGTTTTTCAGTTGGTAGCTCTTATAACCCAGTCTCACAAGACGAAGAAAGTGATCAGTTATATTCACTCTGAATATGGTGAAAGTGATCATGTTTCAATGAACAACGGGCCCAGTAGTGATTCTGAACATTCTGAAACTGAGGATGATCAAAATGTCCGTGTTTCAGAGAGCAAGAAGTCCAGTCAAGATTCTGACTCTAAAATCTATAGCTATATCCAAAAATGGTCCCATAATGTTGCATGAAGAGGAAGTACCGTACATGCTGCAGTAGGTACACGAGGTGCTAGGAATGTCATTGATCAAAAACCTGGCATTACATGCTTTGCAGCAACAAGAATTACAGATTATGTAACATCTGCATTTGACCTTTTGATTACTCCAGACAATTTCAGTGTTATTGTGGAAATGACTAACAAAGAAGCAAATCTAGCACTTGGAACTGGTGATGTCACCAATATGACTGAATTAAAGGCCTTTATGGACTGCACCTCCTAGCTGGCCTGTATGAGTCTTGTGGCGAGTCCCTTAGAAGTTTATGAGATGACACTTATGTACGACCAATATTTCGTGCAACAATGTCTCTAGAAATATTCTTCAAAATTTCAAAGTTTGTTTGCTTTGATGACAGAGACTAGAAACCCCAAAAGACGTCATGACAAGCTGGCAGAAATATTTGGGATACTTGGGTTAGAAGACTCCAACTCATGTTCAGTGTGTCATCAACTGTCACTGTCGATGAAATGTTTCTTCCATTTAGGGGAAAATGCCCATTCAGACAGTATATACCATCTAAGCCAGACAGATATGGAATAACGGTATGGGCTGCATGTGATGCAGCAACAAGTTACTATGGAATGCAGAAGTGAACCTTGGTCGAAACAAAGGTGAAGCAACAGAAGGAGAACAAAGTAAACGTGTGGTGCTACAACTCACAGAGGGCCTGAAAGGAAGAAACATTATCTGTGACAACTTCTTCTGCAGCTTTCCCTTGGCCAAGGAACTGAATGCACGCAAGCAAACTATTATTAGTACAGTTCATAAGGATCGAAAGGAAGTTCCAGAAGAGTTTGTGAACCCCCCAAAATGAACAGTTTATTCATCCCTCAAAGGACACCATAATGACAATGTCCTTAGTTCATACTGTCCCAAGAAAGGGAAAACTAGTCTTGCTGAGCACGGTGCATGATTCTGTCACATACAGTGGGGGAGAAGATAAGAAACCCATATAACTGAATTCAACAGTGCAACTAAAGGAGGTGTAGACAACCTTGACAAACTTGTGACAACTTATCGCCCAAAACGTCAAATTGTGAGATGGCCAATGGCTTTGTTTGACAAAATGGGAGATATCTCAGCATACAGCATATCTGTACTGTGGATGCAGATTCACCCAAACTGGCTTATGGGTAAAAACTTCAAACGTAGATTATATCTATAAGAACTTGGAATGGCACTGGTTCAGCTGCACTTATCGTCAAGGCCTGCTTTACCAAGGGCTCCGAATGCTAGGCGAGTCTGGGTAGCTGAAAAAAGCATGATGGATGATAATTCTAAACAAGAAAACTCAAGACCTGCAAAAAAGAGACGTTGATACCTTTGCAAAGGTGACAATAAGGTGTCAACAGTGTGCTGTAAATGCCTGAAACACACATGCAAACAACATGGAACAGCAACATTCAAATGAAATGCATGCATCTAATTAGGGCCTAACTCTCAACCTGGAAGGGTGGATGGGTGGGTTAGGTGCGGGGTCTGAATGACAGTCACTTCCACGCAGTAGACCTTGGTCATACATAGTAAAAAAAATACTATGTATGGTAAAGAACTGTCTATTCTTAACTGCGGGTCAAATCTAGAAGGGTTAAGATACCCATCCAGTGTTATTCCTTCCTATTTATTAATGCTCTTTGTTTATGTTCTGCAAACCAATTTTCACTCTAGCTTTGTATATCACCTCTTGTCCATAGATTTTTTTAAGTTCATCAAAAAGTCTTTTATGGGGAACTTTATCGAATTCTCTCTGGAAATCTAAGTACATTACTGATTTAGTTTCATCATCCACTTCAGTAATATTGTAAAATTCAGAGATTAGCAAGACATGATCAGTTGTTCTGTAATTTGTACTGTGAGTCTATATTACCTCTTATTATGGTTTCCAACAACTTGCATTCCGCTGATGTTGTCACTTGAAAAATAATTGCTGGGTTGTGATTTATATCCTTTTTGAATACTGGAGTTACATTTACCAGTCTCCAGTCATGTGGTACTGCGTAACTTGTAAGTGATATTGAATATTTGAGCTAAAGATTTTGATATTTCATTTTTCACTTACTTTAAAACTCTTGGAGATATTCTATCTGGTCTGGGTGTTTGTTGATCTTTCAAGTTTACTGATCATGAATAGTACATGTGTCTCACTGATCATAATATCACTAAATGATCTATTTTCATCTACAGTACATGTACAGAGCAAAACAAAGGAATCGAACATGAATTCTCTACTGTTAAATACTGATACAAAAAAAAAAAAAAAACACTGAGAATTCAGCTGTCTGCTTTCATCATTTATATGCCCTACATTTGTTGAAACTAGACTTATTGGTGGTGTCATTATTCTCTTATTTCTGACGTTACTAAAAAACTCTTTTGGGCTTAATTTACTGATGTTAGCAATATGAACTTAAGACTGTTCTTTCCTTGTTAGATTACCGTTGCAGCATTCCGACCAAGGTTATTTTGTCGCCTTCATTATTTGGGACTTTGTAATTTTTATTTTTCATAAGTAAGTACCTTGCCTGAAAGACAGTTCTTGATGTCGCTGTTCCACCATTTTTGCCTACAAATTTCACGACCTGCCAGTTACGCATCGGTACATAAAAGTATTTAGAAGGTATAACGACCTGAACTAAGGAGGTACCATAAATGAAAATAACAGGTACACGATACTTCTCTAATAGCAAGAAAACTGTAGTAAAGATGAAGGCTTTCTTCATTCACCTGTCCTACGTGAAGCATGACCACAGGAAAGGAAGTAAAACTGAACCGGAGGAAAACGGCCAGGTCAGGATATTTTACGAGGATGGAGAAAACATCAGTATGCAACTAAAGGTAAGCCTAACGCTAGTTTGTCTAACTGTGTCTTGAAATGCTTAATCGAGGATCCATTAATTGTTTCTGGTGGTAGCTGAAGCCAGGTAAAGCAGGTCTTGCTCGTGAAGAAAATACCTATGTATCACGGTAGAACCACTTGAGGTTCATCAGTGGTTCCTCATTAAGTTGATGTTTAAACTAAACTTGCGTTAGCAGTGGATGTTTTCAAACCCAAGAAGGATTCTGGAAGCCTCAATTAGCTATTCACGCAAAAACCTACTCTGTTGGAAAGAGGTTCCACTGCCTGCATCCTTCTCTGCTATTTCATGTGCTTGATGGACGGGATCAGTTTAGCAGCCTGTGCCTATGATGTATCAAGGCTCGATATCCTTCCTTAGGCTTGGCAACCAAAACTGCACAACATATTCCAGTCGTGGGTGTATAAGAAAATTGCTTAAAGAAAACTATTTCCGTTTTTTATGTATCTAATGTATCCCATTATATAACTCATAAATTAGAAACCCTGTTCTTTCTTCTGTATTTCAGTGCACTTTCTAGAGAACTTCAGGTCACTGATGATCAGTACACTTAGGTCTATCTCTGTGAGGATTAACAGTAAGCTACATGGGATCTGAGGCTCATTCTACTTAGAGGTCCTTTTACATACATACATACATGGATACATACATAAATATATGAAAGGATACATACAAACATACATAAGCTACGTACACACATACACGTGACATGCACATTTTAATAAGCTATCTATAGACCTATGTCACAAAACGAAAAAATGTTGCAATTCTTTCACATAAATTTACCCGAAGCGTTGCCAAGGCACAGCAAGCCCGTCCCCGGCAGTTGACGTATAAAACAACAGGATATCTAGTCAAAGATGTAACATATCAAATTCGGAGTAAATCAGGTGAAAATTGACGATTTTATGCCCATTTGAAATTTTAGGCCCGACCCACCTGACATTGATGACCCCCCTACAGCTAACTGGGGGTTGACCCCCCTGATGTAACGAGGAATGTTATAGGATGCAGATTTAAAAGATGTATTTTTAGGTTTTGGTTTCGTGTCTGTATGGCGAATTTGAAAGGAGTTATGGCGAAAAAACTATTTTTACCTTCCCCCGGTTTTTTTACATTTTTCGGACCTACAGCCTAGGTCTTAGCCCAGTTTGGCTCAAAATTTAATCAGATGATCAAAACTTCATAGCCCATCATCGCTGTAATTTTAGTCCTAATCGCATCTGTAGTTTTCGCGTAAAGTTGTCAACAGCCAGCCAGCCAGCCAGCCAGCCAGACAGACAAACAAACAAACAAGCAGACAGACAGAGAGTGCAAACCGAGTGAAAACAATCCCCGTCCCCGAGCCCCTCCGGGGCGGGGGCGGGTAAAAATTGATAAAGACAAAACAAAGTATATTACTGCCACTGTATTATTTATTAGGGGCCCATCCCCCCATGTAAATGTACCCCTGAGTGTATCTCCAAATTAGTACTGCTGATTGTACTTCCTAAGAACAAGCAATTGGCTTTTGAATTTGCAGGGACAATGTGCATAACCTGGCACTTATTCAAGATTAATAATATTTAGCATCGTTCAGATCCCTCCCTTGTCTTAACCAAGGTCGAGCGTAGTTCTTCTATCTTCCCGAGTGATGAAGCATTACCTCTTAGCTACAGTAGCGCCGGAATCATTCTAGCACTTGGGAGACAAAAGTACACCGGTGTGGGTTAAATCTATTTATCTATATCTATGGAAATGGACTTGTAAAGACAGTAAATGTGAGCAAAACTGACGGCTCTAGTGTGAGAGGGACATCTCCAGTATGCTGAGAGGGTATTTAATTTCATCAAATATGACGTTGGCAGACACATATATCCGAAATATTATTTCAGTGTTGCACGTAAGTAAGTACTTGGCTGACCAGTATAGAAAAACTACTTTTGTGAAGAGTAATACACGGTAGTATTCTGTATATACCGGTTATTCAGTTTCTCTCGTGGTCCGTAGCATATCTGTGATGAGTTCACGACGAGATATGGGGGGGGGGGGACAAAACTCCTCTTTCGTCCCCTACTAAGAATTCAGAGGGCAATTGCCTCCCTTGCTTCCCCACTTTCTGCACCCTTGCCTAGGAGATTTTCAGTTCGTCTGACGATGACCACATTAATGTTTTGGAAGTAAATGATAAACAACATCGTACGGTACCGAGAACTTCACTCTGGAGCATGCCACTGGCAACTGATGTCCAGCAAGAGGTTATTCCGTTAATTAATGTCTGGCGCCAGTAGGTTACCCAGGTCTTAGTAAATCCAGCTAGTTCATCCCCAGTGGACGAGTTTTTGCATTAACCTTCGATGAGATAACTTTATCGTACGCCTTCCTGGTACCTATCATATTCGGAGATCCGGACAAACAAAAATGAAATTGATCTAAAGCCAGGAACTTACTTGATTCAGGAGAGAGAGAGAGAGAGAGAGAGAGAGAGAGAGAGAGAGAGAGAGAGAGAGAGAGAGAGAGAGCACATTATGTACGGTATAATATTTCTGATGAGCTGCTCTGCATGAAATAAAAAAGGCTGTAAATTATGTGTAAATACACTCACAGTAAGAGTGCAGTTTATTATCCACAAATGTTACTTCCAAGATGCTGTTAAACCCTTTCATGGTCGGGAGAACTCTTAGTACTGTATTCCAGCTATTCCTCGATAATTTCCTTTTTCAGCCGAGAGTGCGTCACTAAAGTCTTAGAATGTTAATACGGGTACCTTTTGCCCTCTCATGGTGGTGGCAACTCTTAAAATTATATTCCAACTAATGCCAGGTGAGCTGATTCATCCAAGAGTGAGTCACAGTAGTCCAAGAATGTTAACCTGCATAAAGCCGAAATACAAGTAGTGCTTGTATTCTGGCGGCACCAAGAATACCATACAAATAAGCATCAAGACACTGTAGGAAGGGGGTCCCCCAAATTGATGGGGGAGGAATTCCCCCGTGGGAGAAATTTTGACACAGGATGATAAAAAGACAAAACCTGAATATTCAAAGTAGCTTTTTGATTTGTTACTGATTGTGGATTATTACAGATTTTATAGTGAAATGGTTTTTGGCTATTAATTTATACTTTTTATGAGTAAGTGTTTAGTCCTCAAATAATAATCATACTAAGTAAAAACATAAACCTTAATAAATTCTCCAAACTTTGTAAAAAATTTCATAATACCGCCAGATTATTGTCGTTCCATGTTAAAAAGTACCGATATTTGCAGTTATTTAAAAATAACTCTGTGGGAGGGGGATTTCCCCTTTGGGATTTTGGAGGGGGAATCATCATGACTTTCTGGCAACCAGAAGTTTAAAAACTGCCGTAGAGGATGGCTGAGAACGCTGCTAGCCCTGTCATCGCCAAAGGTCTCCCATAAACTGAAAACATTCGCTTGATGATCGTACAAAAAAAAGAAAAAAGAAAAACAGTAACGACTCTGTACAGCTTAACTGAGACCTTATTACGTGAGGCCTGCCTAATGTCGCCAGGCGACTTTATTCAGTTTAACTGAATAAAGTCGCCTGGCGACAGTACGTAAACAATTTCATAATACATCTTCGTACTGTACATTTTCACAGAGAACTCGTTACAAAAGGTTTCTTCGAAGCAGAATAAAATAATCTGATGACAGCTAGACTATAATAGAAGTGGACGTCCTCCTCCACACTGAAGGTATTAAGTTGCAAGAAGCCACTGTAAACACATGATTCCTGGTATCGTGACTGGGGCGAGATAGCACAGCCTTGGGTTAATGTCACAGCCACCACAAACACACTCGTTTCTGAATGTTTTATTCCCATTTTTTTTTTTACTGTGATAAATTTCTAGAAACATCATAATCATCATCATTATCATTATCATCGTCATCAACATCATCAAAAGCAGCAACATAATAATAATAATAATAATAATAGTAATAATAATAATAACAACTAGAAAGCACTCACTGAGCGCATACCTCCGCCAATGCCATTGCCATTAAAAAAGATCCTGGTCTGGATCAGTGGAGATATTGTGTAGAATACATAGGATCTGGATCCGCCCCCCAAATTTAATCAATTGTTCCTTGACCCATGGACCACTCTTCCACAAAATTTTACTGAAATTCATTGAGAACTTTTGGAGATATAGTGGCTATACATAGGATCCGGATTCGAATCCGCCCACAAATTTAATCAGTTCTTTCTTGGCTCACGGCCCACCCTCGCAAAAATTTTCAAAGAAATTCATTGAGAACTTTAAGAGATATTGTGAGGGATACTCCCGATCCGCCCCCAGTTTTAATTTCTTTTTTGGCCCATGGCCCACACTTCCACAAAATTTTAGTTTTAATTTCTTTTTTGGCTCATGGCCCACACTTCCACAAAATTTTAGTGCAGTTCATTGAGCATTTTCGGAGATATTGTGTCGACAAAGAAACAAACACACAGACAAACATAGGTGAATAACCTCCTCCAACTTCGTTGATGGAGGTAATAAAATATAAATCTATCACCCATTTTTCCCTTATCACAAGGGTAGTGGCTCGGGGCTAGGATGAACCATCCCAACATTAGAGACGTGGGTGAACAGCCTCGCTCGCTCATGGTTATCATTATGTGACCAATATAAACTCAGATCATCCATTGGATGTACCTTAAGCTCTTTTGGGGCCCATCCGGTTTGAGCGCCTGAACGCAATAGACCACCCAGAGTAATACATGGGTCCCTGGGTAATAGGAAGCCTTGTCACTTAGTGTAGATACACGTAAAGGCACTATATCGAGTAAGTTTTTTTTTTTTTTTTTATGTGTCCGACTCTGGGCATAGGCTTTACAGCCTGCAATCAAGGCCCAGCCGTCCTCCTACATACTACATGTCACCACTTCGGCGCTAACACCCACCGTCCATATTGAATACATGCTAGGGCTGTCTCATACAGGACTGGTGTATTGGTATTAGCGGGGTTATTTTTACGACATGTCGGCGGGTCTTCTGGTAGATCAGTAAAGCCTGATTTAATGCAATTCAAATCCTTAAACTGTTCCCTGCCTCAGCGAGGATTCGAACCTGGGTCCCACGGGACTGCAAGCCAACTCTCTACCGATCGAGCTACCGCCTCCCCTCAAGTGGATGATGGGTGCTCCGATCGACTTAATTATAGCAATAATAAAGGTCCCATGTTAACCCTCTGGAGGTGTAAGACCCGAGCCCAGGCTACCGTGGTTCATAACATCGAAGAACTTACATGTCAGCTTTATTGTACAGGAAAACCAGCCACCTCTTTGAGGTTCAAACCGAATATAATAATGAGGGTCTATCAAGGTCAACAGGTGGTGAAGGCGGACAAGTGAGTGTGGCTAATGAGTAACCTGATACCGATATCATATTCACGGACTGTGTTGGACTATACTCGTGTAGAAGATTACTTGTTTGTACTTTTATCCTCATTCACACGGCTACTACTCACTTCAAAACCAGATTGGAGTGAAAATTCAAATTGGAAAATACGGCCAAGCAAAATGTCACCTGATAAATAACTGCTATTGACACCTGTTTGTCTCAAATATTAGTAAAGCGACTTTGGAAATGAGTTACCGGTACTTATTTCTTCTCACCTGCTGGCCACACTTAGGTCCGTATTCTCTTGGGCTTGGGAGGCTGGCTTAGCATCTATTCCTGACAAGCTTACTTAAGGACAAGTTGGGTAGGTAACCTTTTTCCGGTCTAGGAAGGTTTATTCTTTTTTGCTATCACCAGACGACTTCACTCACATGGGAGTGGCCTTTCGTCGTCTGGAAGTTAACAGTATTTTGTGAATTACTGGTATGTATTCACACTGTGCTCATATTACGAAGATAAACTTGATGACATACAAGTGAAGGTTAACTCACAAGCCTCGGGGAACGAATTATCTGTCTTATTGCTGGTAATACCAGACGATATTACTCGCCACTGACAAACCTGGGATCTGAGGGTTAATCCTGAGAGGAGGGGGAGCTACTCCTTGGTTGGATAAAATCGTCTGGTGATTGTGAGAATAAGAGCAAGTATGATTCACTCATTCCTTCTGGTGATGGGGTAATATAGAAAAATAAGCCACAAAGCAAAAGGAGGCATGGAGCCTCCTAAGCTCACAGGAATACGACTCGGTGTTGTCAGCAATAGCAGGAGGTTTGTAGGTTTTGGGGCTTCCACTGAGCCAGTGAATGAACGTACGATAATAATGGATAAGGAAATAGTGGCAAATGAAAAAAGTAGATTAGACAAAATTATGGGCAAGAGAACAGTGGTTCAGAAAATAGTAGATGAGATAATAGCAGTTAAGAAAATAGTTAAGAAAATCATTAATGGATTTGTTTCAGTCTGCTTCACTGCGAGAGGCGGGCGGTGAATGTAGGCTAAAAACAGTCAAGAACATAATGGTTATGAAACAGTAAATAGAAATTACTTTAAAAATAGTAGTTAAGAAAACATTTAACCCATTAGCGCCCAGTGTCCTCAATATAGGACGGAACTGGGCATTTTCAAAATTTAATAGAGTAGGGAACCCCGGGGAAGGGACCTATGAGCTTCGCGACTATGAGCCGACAGGCGGAGGGCGGTACGCCCAGCACCCTTCAAGCAAAATCCCTCGCACAGGAAGTCTGGGAGCCAATGGGTTAAAGGAAACTGTTTCTAGCTCATTCACTACGGAGGGAGGCGGAGTAAAAAGGCCCCCCCCCCCAAAAAAAAAAAGAAATGTAGTTGAGAACACAGCAGTAAAGATATTTACTGGAGATCGCTGCTAACACCTTCAGTGCGAAAAGGCT
>JAGKTI010020955.1:0-16021 GCA_018397915.1 Birgus latro | reverse complement strand
TGCACAGACCCAGGTCCAGGCAATGGATCTGGGACCCCTAGCCCACCAGCTTACTAGTGGCTGTGGTAGTGGCCTCGGGGCACCCTGCCAGGACACCTGCAGGGACACCCTCCAAGCGCGGCTTGGCACTGCAACTGCCCCGCCATTATACACCCACTGATAGGGCAGCCTCCTGGGGCGCTACTCCCAGGTTCGGGCCCCTCTCTAATGAGCGGAAGCGGCAGCCTGGGAACCGCAATGCCCTGTACCCTCTAGCACAGGTTCGAGCCCCATCTCGCCCCGGACCCATGATCTATGCCGGCGGAACCCCAGTCAAGCCTCCCCCCAAAGTCCGCCACTAGGTAGCGGGGGCAAAGTTTTCTGGCCGCATGCCCTTGCTGGCGTCAACCCCTGTAACGTAGTGGGGTACGTTGTGTGATATGTAAAGCGCATGTGGTGTAGTGCATAGGATAGTTAGAGGAAATGTTTGGGAGAGTATGCTGGTCTACTCTCCATGTTACTGTCACACTGAAAAGGTCAGCAAAGGAGGATGATTAGGTAGCTAGTGAAAGGAGCTCCAGCTCTCCCTATCACCAGCATTCCATTCCCCTCGGGAGTACTACCCTGTTCGGCCCGTGCTACAGCCTCCTCCTACAAGTTAGTTGTTTTTACGGGGTGGGGCACTAACCCACCACCAACCCTTTTAGTCGCCTCTTACGACAAGCAGGGATACTGGGGGAGAATTCTTGAAAACCCCCTACCCCCAGGGGGTGCGGAAGAAACAAAAGGGTAAAGTGACCAAGTATTCACGGGGTGGACGAGCCAGGTTCCTTCGCAAACAACGACGGCTCTACCGTGAGTCACGAACACTCGAGGGCGAGATTCGACTGCAGTTTGTCGTTCCTGCGAAGTACCGCCAAGCAGTATTAGAATGGGGTCATTGTTCAGCATCAGGAGGTCACATGGGCAAAAAGAAAACCCAAGGCCGTATCTGTGCTGACTTTTTCTGGCCAGGAATGGGACAGGAAATAGACAGTTTTGAGAACTCCTGGAATGTGTGTCGACGTACCACCATTCAGGAAAGTTTCCTTCCTGCGCCGTTTGAATCCACGCCCATAATCTCTGAGTCATGTGAGAGAGAGGGCAGTGGTAATGTGGGTGCAGACCTGACGTCTCACTTGTTGGCCCCACAGGACATAATATGTCTGGGGTCTGTACATACATATGTACCGTAGCTCAAAAGTGCACAGTTGCGGCGATCTCAACCAAGGACACCGATGATGAATGTGCAGTCTCGGCGATCCCAACCGAGGACAAATGAGCAGTCGCGGCGATCCCAACCGAGGACACCGACGACGAGCCCTTATTTAAAGTCGTAAGTGTAGGGCTTGTGCATACTGTATGTACCGTAGGTTAAGGGGGAAGTTCGAGACCCCACAGAGGCAATCTGAGGCTGTGTTTGAATTACCTTGTGGTGTGTCTCGAGCTGTGGGCCTCCCTGAGGATTCCCGGAGATTACACAGAAGCCACATGAGTGTTCACACCCACGCAGGGTGTTAAAATGTGACCTGCCCAAGTTTGCATAGGGCTTCTCGACTTACCTTTATTAGTTATAAATGCGTAGTCACGGCGATCCCAACCGAGGACACCGAGGACAAACGGGCAGTCGCGGTGATCCCAACCGCGGACACTGATGAGGAGCCCTTTGTAGAAATAAGTGTAGTTATAAGTGAGAAGTCACGGTGATCCCAACCGAGGACACTGATGACAAACGGGCAGTCCTGGTGATCCCAACCGCGGACACTGACAACGAGCCCTTTGTAAAAATAAGTATAGCTATAAGTGTGCAGTCACGGTGATCCCAACCGAGGACACTGATGACAAACGGGTAGTCGCGGCGATCCCAACCGAGGACACCGACGATGAGCCCTTTATTAGGTGTAGATATAGGTTAAAAAGGGCAACTATTAAGGAAATAATGGCAACCTATGTACGAAACTTGCTGTTAACTGATTTTCAGCTTAAGAGTACTTTCTGTTGTGTATGATTGATTGCTGGGTGGATGAAATTGTAATTTAGTGCAAATTCTCTCATTGACACTATTGATGTTCCACCTTGACTCATTCCACAGGTACAGTTGTTGGGTGAAGCAGATGTCCAGGACCATTGATAGCCTCTGCTGCACGCTGCCACCTCTTCTCCTCTGCCCTCGTCGCCTTTATTATTGCATTAATTTGTATTATTATTATTGCTTTACACATTTTGCAACACACATTTTAGGAAAAGAATCAGCCGGTTTATTACGTACGAGTCCGGGGGAAATACTAGTCAGATAGATTATTTTCTGGGGAGTCCGGGGCAAATACTAGTCAGATAGATTATTTTCTGGTCAGGAGGGTTGATAGGAGATTAGTGAGGGATGTTAAAGTTATAGGAAGCGAGGAGTGTGTGCAGCAGCACAAACTGTTCATTTGTGACATGGTGTTTAAGGAACGATTGATGAGAAGGAGGACATATGTACCTAGGAGGAAAATATGGAAGCTGGGAAACCAATCAGTAAGGGATGCCTTTTATAGGGAGATGAGGAGAGTGGTGGCTGAACAGGAAGCCGTAGATAAAGGCGTTAATGAACAGTATTGAGCCCTTAAGAACAACCTCTTGAAAGGTACCGATGCAATATGCGGTTGGATAAGAGGCCCACCAAGACATAAAGTAACTTGGTGGTGGGATGAGGGTGTAGAAGCTGCAGTTAAGGAGAAAAGAAGGCTTTTCCGGGAATGGAAGAATGGTGGTAACAGGGAGGAGTACTTGGCTGCAAAGCGCAGGGCTAGAAGAGAGGTATACAGGGTGAAGTCTGAGTCACAGAGACTTTTACTTGATAATCTAAATCATGGAAAAAGGAAAAATGTGATTTTTAGGGTGGCAAATCAGGTGGAGAGGGATAATCGGGACACTGTAGGTGAGCAGTGTGTGAAGAATGATGATGGAAAGGTAGTGGTGAACAGTGAGGATATTAAAGATGCATGGAGAGAGCATGAATGAGGAGTTTGATTGGGATAGAGAAGGTTTGGAGCCCGCTGATCCAGTGTTTGGCCCTTGGCCTTTGATTGACGCTGCTACTGTGAGTCAGGCAATAGGCAGGATGCGGGTGGGGAAGGCGGCAGGTGTGTCTGGGTTGACTGCCGAAATGTTGAAGGCCTCAGGGTATACTGGGGTGAGGTTAGTCACTGACTTGATAAATAGGATTATATATGAGTGTGTTGTCCCAGGTGATTGGCTGAAGAGCATAATTGTAAATGTGTACAAAGGAAAGGGTGATGCCCTAGAAAGGGGAAATTACAGAGGTATAAAGCTCTTAGATCAGATAATGAAAGTAATGGAGAGAGTTCTAGAAGGTATGATTAGAGAAAGAGTGAATATCGAAGAGATGCAGTTTGGGTTTATGCCAGGCAAGGGGGACCAAGGGGGACCACTGATGCCATATTCACTGTTCGACAGCTTCAGGAAAAATATATTGGAAAGAAAAGGGAATTGTATTTTGTTTTTGTTGATTTGGAAAAGGCATTTGACAGAGTCCCTAGAGAGGTGGTGAAGTGGGCAATGAGAAAGCTAGGGGCTGGTCAGGGTGGTTATGGCCAAGTACATGGGTGCTTGCACCCAGGTAAGAGTGAATGGAGCTTTGAGTGATGAGTTTTCCGTGAATGTTGGTGTGCATCAGGGGTCAGTTTTGAGTCCCTTGTTGTTTATCATTGCGCTTGAAGCCCTCTCACGTGACTTCAGAGATGGACTCCCATGGGAGATGTTGTATGCTGATGATTTGGTGTTGATTGCGGAGAATGAAAAGGAGGCGGAGGAAAGATTTAAGAAGTGGAGAGATGGTACGGGGCACAAGGGCTTAAGGGTAAATGCAGATAAAACAAAAGTGATGATATCTAGGGTTGGTGGCGGTACAATCAGAGGAGAGGGAGAGTGGCCATGTGCAGTTTGCCACAAGGGTGTGGGAAGCAATTTCATCTTGTGTAGTGTTTGTGATAAGTGGGTGCACAAGAGATGTAGTGGTATTAGAGGTAGACTGCGAGATGATGCTGATTTCATGTGTGCGGCGTGTCGGGGAGAGCAGGTGGAGATTGTTAGGCATGAGAGGGTTGAACTTGCACGTGAGTCTCTTGAGTGTTTGGAGGAGTTTTGTTATTTGGGAGACATGTTATGTGCCGGAGGTGGAGCTGGAGTTAGCTCGGTTGCTAGGGTGAGAAGTGGTTGGAAGAAGTTCAGGGAGCTGTTGCCTCTCCTGACATTGAGAGGACTCTCCTTACGTGCTAAGGGGTCTTTGTATGCAGCATGTGTTAGGAGTGTGATGCTGTTTGGTAGTGAGACCTGGGCAGTAAAGGAAGAGGATATTCGCAGGTTTAAACGTACAGAAATGACAATGATTAGGTGGATGTGCAGTGTGTCCCTGCGTGCAAGGCCTGGGGGGGCTGGGTTTACAATGGAAGAGTTGAGAGGTAGGATGGGACTGGAGTGTATTGGTGTTGTGATGAGGAGAGGTAGGCTGAGGTGGTCTGGACATGTGGAGAGGATGGGGGATGATAATTGGGTACAGAGGGTGAGAGGTGTTAATATTGGGGGAGGGGTTGGGAGGGGTAGACCGAGAAAGACATGGGACGAGGTCATTAAGTGTGACTTAAGGGTTAAGGGACTGAACAGGAAGGCTGCCAGGGATCGAGCAGCAAGGACAGCCGCCATTAGGTGACCAAGGCCGACGCATGGAAGCATGTTGGAGCCTTCAAAAACGAAACAAAACGAACGTAGGTACAGTTACACTACAACTGTTACACCTACACCGTGTATCACATACACCATGCTAAATAACAATTAGTTGTCAATGTAAATGTAGCGATCTTTCGCTCACTTTGACCTGAGTACAGGATTTTTCACTGTCGTCTCGGAGTTTTTCCCTCAAGCTTGCTTTTCTTAATGTAAATACGAGGTTTTTACACTCATAGGCAACAATGCTTTTCTCCTGGAACAGGATAGTACACACACCACAGTGTGAATCTTGTGTGACTGAGCTAAGGTGAATAAATATATATAATGTCAAATTTTACCAGAGTAAAATTTGATTTTTCAGGGGCGTAATGTCACGAATTTTCTACATCGTAAAATTATGTAACGTAAATTGTGACACTGAGTGATTTTGCGGGAGGAACGAATTATTATGAAAAGTACGATATTTTGCTCATTCTCTCAAACCATCCGCTCGCGTACTTATATTCGCATCAAGTTGTCAAAACTTTCGTCATTCTTTCGTGAGTGATTGTTTTCATGTGCAGACGGTGCATTCCTCTGAGCGATAATTTCTGAATTATCACTACCGCCTCCCAGCCGTTGCCCGGGCCACGCCCCTTTCTCACATTCCTCGCGCTGGGCACTCAAAACCAGAGTCAGTCTGTCTGTAGCCACGGTGCGTGCGGTTATGCTTATGAAAGCCTGAGTGATCACTTTTCTTAGCGATTTCAGATCTCAGCTTGTATCGGCGTGTGTTCCCGAAGCTCCCACCAACTTGGTGATCGACTACAGCAAGGTCTCATCTATACCAATTAGTATTTTCTTTTGTTTTCCTAGGCTTAAGTTTTTGGGTTATTTAGCTATTTATCTGAGTGTTTGAGTGAGTGCATTTCCCTTTCTTTGATTTGAATTGGAGTCATGTAACATAAATTTATTTTCTTGTATTCAATAAATTTACAGTTCATTTTCTTGAGCTTTGTTAAATGTAACGGTTGTGTTTAATTTTCCCACATACAGTATTTAGTACAGTTTGCTGCTCCATGTTAGCACAACTCTTTATATTAATCACGACTGGTACTTAGGCCACCTTTGGCATTAATCCTTAAATCCGTTGTGCTAGCTAGGAGTCTGGCTCAGCCAAGATCTTGATTATTATTATTATTATCTTTGAATGTTAAGGGGAGAAACTAACTTTCTCAGAGGCCAATGGTACAATTTACAGCCTACTTGAGCGTCTAGTCTCTGCTGTGTACCATTGAGAAAGTCTATAAATTCTCGACTCTAGAGAAATGGCGAAGTAAGCCAGCATAAAGTGAAATCACCACTTGATTTCACGAGTCTATTCTCTCGTAATAAATGACTCGATAGTCATTCCTAGCAAATATAGCTATACATTGTATCCTCCTGAATTATACATTTTTCTTTTTGAATTACTGTACATTCACTGACTTCGCCACTCTTGAAGACCATCACTTTACTCTTCCCTACATTCACCTTTAGATTCCTTTTCTTACACACTCTCCCAAACTCATCTACCAAGCCTTGCAACTCCCCTACGTCTTCACTTAACAACACAGTATCATCTGCAAACAACAGTACAGGGAGTTTCTAAACACTGTCCTCTCTCACTAGGGCCACTCCAACATCCACTGCCCTACCTTTTATCTCTTTTATAACCCCATCCATATACAGATTGAACAACCATGGAGACATGACATATCCTTGTTTCAATCCAACCTTCAAATGGAAAAATTCACTCAGTTCACCATCCACACACATTGCAGCCTTTGCATCCTCATAGATACTCTTCACAGCCTTCAACAACTTCCCATCTTCTCCATATATTCTTAAAACTTTCCACAATCCTTGTCTATCCACCCTGTCATATGCTTTCTCCAAATCCATGAAGGCTTCATACAACTTCTTTCCCTTCTCTAGGAACTTTTCCACTAAAGATCTGAGAATGAATATCTGATCTACACAGTCGGACTTTTGTGAGAATCCCGGACTTGTATGGGCATTTGTCTGGCATTTGATAATATTGTCCAGTCTCAGCCCGTGTCCGGGAAATCTGAAATCCAGGAAATAGGGGTTCACCAAATCGAGGGTTGAGTGTACTTTGTTTTAGTTATTTGGAGAAGACTTTTGATAAAGTGCCCAGGGAGGTAGTGAAGTGGACGATGAAAAAGCTTGGGATTGAGGAATGGTTGGTCAGAGTGGTTATGGCAATGTATGAAGGTCCTTGCATCCAGGTGTGAACGAATTCAATGATGGTTTGAATACTGAATTTTCCATGAACATAGATGTGCATCACAGGTCAGTTTCAAGTCTCTTGTTATTTATTATGGTACTTGAAGCTCTCATGGGACTTCAGAAGTGGACTCTCATGGAAGGTGTATGTTGATGACTTCTTTTTCCTGGAAAACGACAGGATAGTGGAGGAAAGATTTAGGAGAAACAGAAAGAGAATGGGGTACAAGGGTTTAAGGGTGAATATGGAGAAAACAAAACTGATGATATCTAGGGTAGGTGGCAATACTGACAAAGCAGAAGGAATGGGCCATGCACAGTCTGCCAAAGGGTGTGGAAAATAGCTCCATCTTGTGCAGTGTTCATGATAAGCTGGTGAATAAGAGATGTTGTGGTACTGTTAACAGAGCCTGGCTACAAAATAATGCCAGTTCTGAATGTGCAGTAAGTACAGGAGCACAAACAGGAAAAAGTAATCTTGCAAGAGAGTCTCTTGAATATGTAAAGTTTTGTTAATCGGGAGATGTGATACAGGCATACCTCGGTTTAATGATGCAACTGGTTAAGTAAAAACCCAATGCTATGTGGGGTATCATATCTCGGGGTAGGTTTAACATGTAAAGTATAGGGATGTGTTTTTGAGCCTTGGGCTCTAAACCCACCCAAATGAGTCCAAAAAAAAGTTTAAAGCCAATCTAAATGGCCTAACAGCTGTAAAGGAAGCTAACCTAAGCCTAAAACCAGTGCCCGTCTCACTTATACCCAGTCAGGGTCACTGGAGATTGTGATCATCAACTTGTATTCAAACTCGGAAGAGAAGAAGCAGAAGCACTGTATACAATCCCACTATCAGATGGTCCCAGGACAATTAAATAACCATCTACTGTGCATAATAATATGGTATGAATGACGCAGAATCGTCCAAAGTGCAAATTGTTGTGATGGTGAATCGCTGATGTTTTAACAGGGAATTCTCTTGACCGGGAATGCGATCGATGATGTAATCGTGATAGCCTTTTCATTGGCCCTTCGTTATGTTGTTTTTATTACTGTTCTGGTTGCTGAGCTCCTTTATACTGTATTCTTCTTTCTTAGTTTGCAACATTTATTTCGAAGATCCTTTGTGTTTTCAAAGTGTTTTCCCTTGAACGGCCTGAATGTAAACACATGTTTTATTGACTGATAATGCGATTGGGATAGCCTGTTCAAAGGCCCCTCTAACTGTTGTTAGTTACTGTTCTGGCTGCTGAGCTCCTTTATTTTCTTCTCTCTTATTTTTCAGCACTTACTTAGAAAACCTTTGTATTTTCAAAGAGTTTTCCATTGAACAACCCGAATGTAAACACATGAGTTATTGATCGATGATGCAATCAGGACAGTGTTTTCAACAACCCCTCTTTATGTCGTTTTAGCTACTGTTCAGGTTGCTGAGCTCCCTCATTTTCTTCTCTCTTATTTTCCAACATTTGTTTAAAAATTCCTTTGTATTTTCAAAGCGTTTTTCCTTGAACAGCCCGAATGTAAACACATGATTTATCAATCACAATTTTCATCAATGCACATGAAATATGTACTCTCTAAGGTTTTTATTTATTTATTTATTTTTTATTTATTTATTTATTTTTTAATGCAAGGAAGAAGGAACCAAAGGCCAGGGCCCGCATACTGTTCCTTCCAAGAAAAAGTAAAAACAATACAAAAGAGAGCCAAATTCAAGATCCATTCATTTCGAGGTGCCTGGACACACTGCGTTTGAAAGATTGGAGATCATAGGAAGTAGGGAATACAGACAGAGGGAGACAGTTCCAGAGTTGACCAGTTGCATAAATGAAGGACTGGGAGTAACGGTTAACTCTTGCATTAGAGAGTTGGACAGAAAAGGGATGAGAGTTTGTTGCCAGACGGGTACTACGTGCCCGTCGTAGACGTGGAGGGATGCAAGCAGACAGTTCAGAGGAACAGTGACCATTGAAGTAGCGATAGAAGAGAGATAAAGAAGCAACAGTGCGGCGAAGAGACAAAGGTTGAAGGGAGCCAGTAAGAGGAGGAGAGTTAATGAAACGAAAAGCCTTTGACTCCACCCTATTGAGAAGAGCTGCATGTGGGGAGCCTCCCCACACATGAGAGTTGAACTCCATCCACGGGCGAATAAAACCCGTGTACAAGGTCAACATCTGTGCAGGGGTAAAGAAAGTTCGGAGTCGGCCCAGCACACCTAATCTTTTGGAAGCAGATTTCACAAGAGATGTAATATGTTCTTTCCAAGACAAATCCCGAGAGAATGAAACCCCAAGCATGTTCAAGGATGATGCAGGACTGAGCTGGACATTATTAAACATTAGTGGGTAATCCTGAGGAAGATTTTGTCGGGTTGATAAGTGTAAGAAATGAGTTTTTGATGCATTAAAAATAACAAGATTATTTTTACCCCAATCAGAGATATGAGCCAAGTCAGACATTAGGTGTGCCATAGCCTCATCCCTTGTTTGCTGAAGTAACTGCTGAGATGGACGTTGCGGAAATCGAATGGAAAGGTGAAGGGTGGAATCATCAGCATATGAGTGGATAGAGTTAGATGTACAGCTTAGAAGGTCATTGATGAATAAAAGAAAGAGAGTTGGTGATAGGACAGAGCCCTGAGGAACACCACTGTTGATAGGTCTAGGAGAAGAAAGATGGCCGTCTACAACAGCAGCTATAGAACGACCAGAAAGGAAGCTAGAAATGAAGGCACAGACAGAAGCATAAAAACCGTAAGAAGGCAGTTTGGAAATCAAAGATTTACGCCCGACTAGGTCGAAAGCCTCTGAGATGTCAAGTGCAATGGCAAAACTTTTGCCAAAGTCCTGAAAGGAGGATGACCAGGAGTCTGAAAGGTAGGTGTGAAGATCGCCAGTGGAGTGTCCCTGACGGAACCCATACTGACGATCAGAAAGATGCTTTAAAATTTTTCTGTTAAGAACTGATTTGAAAACTTTTGAGACACAGGATGTTAAAGCAATTGGACGATAGTTAGAGGGTTGGGAATGGTCACCCTTCTTTGGGACTGGCTGAATGAGAGCAAACTTCCAGCAAGAAGGAAAGGTACAAGTTGAAAGACAAAGGCGAAAGAGTTTACCTAGGCAGGGTGTAAGAACAGAAGCACAGTTTTTGAGGACAACAGGAGGGACTCCATCAGGCCCATATGCCTTGTTAACATTGAGGCCAGTGATGGCAGAAAATACATCAGCTGAAGAAATTTTAATGCCAGTCATGAGGAAGTCTAAGGGGGGATGTGATGGAGGAACAGCACCAGAATTGTCTAAGGTAGAATTGGAGGAGAAAGTCTGAGCGAAGAAATCTGCTTTATCAGTAGAAGAAATAGCTACAGAGCCATCAGAATAGAAAAGAGGAGGGAAGGATGATGAGGTAAAGTTGTCAGAAAGGTTTTTGGCAAGGTGCCAAAAGGAGCAAGGAAAATTTGAGTTGGAGAGTTGGGAACATTTAGCACGGATGAAATTATTTTTAGCAGAGCAAAGAACAGACTTAGCACGATTCCGGGCAGAAATATAAAAAAGATGTGATTCAGGGGTGGGTTGGCTCAGGTACCTTTTAAAGGCCCTCTCTCTGTTGCGGACAGCATTAGAACAAGTGTGATTAAACCAAGGCTTTCTTGCATTAGTCAGAGGATATGAAAAAGGAATGTATGCTTCCATGGCCGAGAGAATAACCTCCGTAATGCGCAGGGCACACTCAGACGGCTCCCGGCCGTGGAAGCAATAATCATTCCAAGGAAAATCAAAGAAGTACTGCCTGAGGGCCTCCCAATCTGCAGCTCCAAAGTGCCACAGGCAGCGTTTCTTTGGAGGGTCCACAGGCTGTACTGGAGCAATAGGACAGGTTAAGGTAATAAGGTTATGATCGGAGGAGCCCAACGAAGAGAAAAGATTAACAGTGTAAGCAGAAGGATTAGTTGTTAGGAAAAGGTCAAGTATGTTGGAACTCTCTCCAAGGCGGTCAGGGACATGGGTAGGGTGTTGTACAAGGTGCTCTAGGTCATTAAGGATAGAAACGATGTAGGCTTGTTCACCAGGTGGATCAGTGAAAGGAGAGGAGAGCCAAAGGTGGTGGTCGTTTCGTTTCGTTTCGTTTTTGAAGGCTGCAACATGCTTGCATGCATCGGCCTTTTTTTTGGATTGGAGCGTGTAGCATTTTATGACCGGATGCCCTTCCTGATGTCTACCAATGACCCTTGGGTGGATTCGATCCTCCGGCCCTACGGCCAGAGCGGAGCGCTCTAACCCACTGAGCCTCGGCTGCTACACTGAACATTGAGATCTCCTAGAATGGAGATTTCAGAGAAAGGAGAAATGGATAGAATATGTTCCTTCGTAGAAATAAGATAGTCAAAGAATTTTTGATAGTCAGTAGAATTAGGAGATAAGTAAACAGCACAGATATATTTAGTCAGGGAATGACAGGAGAGCTGAAGCCAGAGAGTAGAGAATTCAGAAGAATCAAGTTCAAGAACACGAGAGCAAGATAGATCGTTGCGTACATATACACAACAGCCACCTTTGGCTTTGAAATGAGAATAGAGAAAGTAGGAGGATAAAGAAAAGGGTTTGCTGTCAGTTGTCTCAGACAGCTGAGTCTCAGAGAGAAAGAGAAGGTGAGGTTTAGAGGAGAAGAGGTGGTGCTCAACAGAGCGAAAGTTAGAGGAAAGGCCGCGAATGCTATAGAAATGAAGAAGGAGTGAGTCAGACAGTGGTTCCAGGCAGCTCTGAGAGTCGTCACCGGGAGAGGGGCGGATGGTGGGGGCATTTGTGGTCCCCCCCCCCACTGGGGATTCTGAGGTACAATTTCCAGTAGCCATTTTTAAAAAATTTGAAAAGGAAGTGTAGTGTGTAGCGTGTATGTAGTTTGGTGTTGACAGTTAGAGAAACTTGTATTGGAGAGCATGCTGGTCTACTATCTGTGTTACTGAGACACTGAAAAAGTTCAGCAAAGGGGGATGGTCAAGAACAAGTCCTCAGGGCTGATGAAACGGGAGCTCCAGCTCTCCCTGTCATCAGCTTTCCATCCTCCTTGGAAGTACTGCCCTGCTCGACTGGTGCTAAGTCAGATGACAGTTCAATGGTCAAACACAAAATATTCTTTTTTGGGTCGCGTAGTTGTCCACACTGTTTTGCACCTTCTCTGATGGGCGAGAATCCGTACCCTAAATGACAGCGTTCACTCCACTTATGACTGAAACACATTAATCTAAGTCTAAAAGCAGTTTATAAATCAACCTAAACACAAAATTTAAGTCTATTAAAAAAAAAAAAATTGCAAAACTGGAGGTAGGCCTACAATAGGTGAGGTAGGGTGGTGTTTCTACCCTATCACTATTCCAGGGTATCACAAACTTGCCTGTATATGCTGGAGGTAGGGATGGAGCTAGCTTGGAAGCAATGGTATGGAGTGGTTGAAAGAATTTTAGAGAATTGTTACCCCTTCTGATACCGAGAGGGGTCTCCCTCTGTGCTATAGGTCCTTGTATGCAGCAGCATGTGTTAGGAGTGTAATGCTGTACAACAATGAGATTTGAGCAATAAATGAGGAAGATATTTGTAGGCTCAAACATACAGAGCTGAGAATGATCATATGGATGTATAGTTCATCCCTGAAAGACAGGCCTGGGGGATTAGCACTGCGAATGAACAGTTAAGAGGAAGCATGGGACCTGAAAGTATTACTGATGTGATGAAAAAGGGTAAATTAATAGGGCTTGGGCATGTGGATAGGATGGAGGATGACAACTGGGTGTGGCAAGTGAGAGGTATGAACGCTGAGGGTGGAGATGCTAGAGGCAGATCAAAAAAGATGTGGGACAAGGTCAGACAGTGTAACCTCAGGGATAAGGAACTGAATAGAGAGGCTGACAGAGTTTAAGCAGCATAGAAACTGCCATTAGGTGACCACGGCTGATGCATGCAAGGGTGTTAGAGCCTTTACAAACAAAACAAAATTATTCAAAATGGTAAAGCTTCATTAACAGAGAGAAAGCTACAGGATGTGGTTACAGGAAAGAATACACTGTATGTTTCAGTGAACCATAACAACAAAGAAGGATAAAACAGAAACTAAGGAGAAATAATTAATTGAAAGAACATGTGGAAGTGCCAAAACTCCTCTTCTCATTTTACTGATGCCTAACTATGTTTATGTTGTAAGAAAAGTTTATACTCTCCCCCTCCCCTCCCATAGTGTCTTGTGATACTGTGGCAAGAGGGTTATTTCTGCTGTCTCCATTTCCCTGCCAAGTTCCTTATACTTCTCCAAATCCACCTCTCTCCTCAGAATAGTAATCTCTCTACTATCCGGACGTCCACTATCCGGATACATCACTATTCGGACATTGTAGGCTGTCCGACCCCAAAAATGGCCAAAAATTCAGAAAAAATCGAAAAAAATCCAATTTTTTTGGACCGCGTCAGTTTGAATTTCCCGCGTGCGCCGAACAGCTGTGTTTTCGTGCCTCCCGCCTCTCTCACGGTCTCATTTCCTGCTCAGCTGCCGGCTCGTCAACTCGCTCTCAACATGGCTCCTGAAGTGCTTGGTTTTGTGGTGATTCTCTATCTCCTGCAGGGCTTGCTGCTGCTCTGCACCTTCTTTATCGTGTGTGTGATGATGGCCCCGCCACTTGAGAAGAGGAAGAAAGTGGTTTTGACTCTGGAGAAGAAACGGGAGATATTGGAGAAGGTGGACGCCGGGTGGCCGACATCACGGATCCTCCGTGAATTCAACCTCCCTAGCTCCACTTTGTTTAATATCAAGAGGTCCCGAGACAAACTACAGCAGTACACGACTGATTTCGCTTCGAAAACGAGACGGAACGTGGAGAGGAAGATGATGTTTATTCCTAAGTATGCAGACATTGACCGTTCCACGCTCATCTGGTATCGACAATGTGTTGCTGGTGTGTTGGTACGTGGAACGGAGCTGAGCTGAGAAGTTTGCAAGGCTACAGGACACTCCAGACTTCAAGAGATCTGAAGGTTGGCTCTTCGCGTTCAAGTTACGGCATGGACTTACCAACCGTAAGGCCCATGGTGAAGCTCTAGACGCTAACGACGAAGGAATAGAAGAGTTTCAGCAGAAGGTGAAGGGCTTGACTGACAGGGAGGGCCTCACTCTCGGTCAAGTCTACAATGCTGACGAAACTGGCCTATTTTATCATTCAATTCCCACTAACACTCTCGCTGAGGAGACGGAGAAGCGTGTACCTGGCCCCAAGCTCTCCAGGCAATGGGTGTCTGCTTTGTGCTGTGTAAATGCTAACAACATGCACTGGCTCAAGCCTGTTACTGTTGGCCGTGCAAAGCAGCCTTGGTGCCTTCGTGGGTTAATGGATGTCCTTCCTGTCGTGTGGTATCATTCTCTGAAGGCTTGGTTCACAATCAAGATCTTCAGAAATTTGTTTCACCAACACTTTGTCAAGGAGGTCATTCATTATCAGATGGAGACACTGAAAACCCCACGTGACCAGGTAAAGGCCCTCATGATTCTAGACAATGCACCTGCACATCCGTCTGAGAAGGAGTTGGTGGCTGAAAATGGCCGCATTAGGTGTCTGTTTTTGCCACCTAATACGACTGCTCTCATCCAACCAATGGACCAGGGAGTGATTGTGGCAGTGAAGAGGCTTTACCGACGGAGGTTTTTGGACGAGGTGATGATTGTGTACGAGGACGAAGACGATTGCAGGGGAGGACGAGACATGCGAGGACAAAAACTGTCAAAAACCTTCGCCGATACAACCTCAGGTCTGCCATCTACAACTGGGCCAGTGCATGGAAGGAAGTCTCTGTCAAGACTCTAGAAAATGGTTGGTCTCGCCTGCTTCATGGAAGTGACGTGGTGCACAATTTTGTAGGATTTGACGTGGATGACTTCCATGCAAGGCTTCGTGCGGGTGGAGACAATGTGGATGTCAACGAAGTGCGTGAGTGGTTCGATGACGACGAGGGCGATCCTGGGTATCAGATCATGTCTGATATCGAGATCGCATCTACTGTTGCCGGTCCGAGTACCCAGCAAGAAGATTCTGACGAGGACAGCGACAATGATGCGGACTCCTCACGGCTTGCCACTACTCCAACCATCCCCAAGCTAAGCGCACTCCGGGAACATGTGGAGTTCGTCCTCGACTACCTGGAACACCCGGACTGCGACAGGGAGATGGGGCCCTTGGGACTTTTAAATGAAGTGCGAGCTTTCAGGCAGCGCATCATTAATCGTCAGAATCGTTGTTGCTTGCGTCAATCAACCATTGAAAATTTTTTCAAGCCAGTCAATCCTGCCATCGTCAACTCTCGCTCCACACCATTATCTCACCAAGACAGGCCTTCTAGCTCCGAGCCAAAGCCCAGCACATCAGGCATGGCGGAGTCACAACTGGATGTGAGTTTGCGGCTATCTTCTGAGTCCTCTGCAGTGGATAGCGTATCACCACGTCCCACCAAGGAGCCCCTACGCCGCCTCCGTCAGCTCATCTCGGACTCTGACAGCGACTAAATTCTCCAGGACTCGTCACTAGACCACAAGGAAATTTACAGTTATGTACAGTGCAGTGAAGTGATGTGATGCAAGGTACAGTTAGTTATGGGAAAGGAAACATTGTGGAAAGTGCTGGTGAGTGTAAAGTGCAGTGGAAGTGCCAGGGTGTGTCAGGAGCACGTTCTTACTGTCAAAGTCTGAGATGATCGAGCGGGTTATACATCAGGACGGCGGCATCATTCTCGTAAGTACCCTAACTTCATCAAAATTCCTTGTTTTGTTCTTCCCATATCATTAATCTCATGCATAGACTGTGTGAAAGATGATTTCCATAATGATTTTCATGTCTAACCTGTTTTCAGCATGCTGTAAAGTGGTAAAAAATTCCCATAAATGTAAATCATACTTTCCTGCTTTCAATTTAATTTTTTCATGCATGGTTTTGAAGTGCACCAGTTATGAAAAAGGTGAATGCCATTGATTT
>JAGKTI010020954.1:0-16023 GCA_018397915.1 Birgus latro | reverse complement strand
AAGAAAAGGGAATTGTATTTTGTTTTTGTTGATTTGGAAAAGGCCTTTGACAGAGTCCCTAGAGAGGTGGTGAAGTGGGCA
The DNA here is from genome assembly GCA_018397915.1 of Birgus latro. Taxonomy (NCBI): domain Eukaryota; kingdom Metazoa; phylum Arthropoda; class Malacostraca; order Decapoda; family Coenobitidae; genus Birgus; species Birgus latro. The sequence continues at coordinate 15,942 of JAGKTI010020954.1, read as the reverse complement.
ATGAGAAAGCTAGGGTTGGAAGAGTGGCTGGTTAGGGTGGTTATGGCCATGTACATGGGTGCTCGCATCCAGGTAAGAGTGAATGGAGCTTTGAGTGATGAGTTTTCCATGAATGTTGGTGTGCATCAGGGGTCAGTTTTGAGTCCCTTGTTGTTTATCATGGTGCTTGAAGCCCTCTCACGTGACTTCAGAGATGTTGTATTCTGATGATTTGATGTTGATTGCAGAGAATGAAAAGTAGGCAGAGGAAAGATTTAAGAATGGAGAGATGGTATGGGGTACAAGGGCTTAAGGGTAAATGCAGATAAAACAAAAGTGATGATATCTAGGGTTGGTGGCGGTACAATCAGAGGAGAGGGAGAGTGGCCATGTGCAGTTTGCCACAAGGTTGTGGGAATTAATTCCATCTTGTGTAGTGTTTGTGATAAACGGGTGCACAAGAGATGTAGTGGTATTAGAGGTAGACTGCGAGATGATGCTGATTTCATGTGTGCGGCATGTCGGGGAGAGCATGTGGAGATTGTTAGGCATGAGAGGGCTGAACTTGCAGGTGAGTCTCTTGAGTGTGTGGAGGAGTTTCGTTATTTGGGAGACATGTTATGTGCCGGAGGTGGGGCTGGAGTTAGCTCGGTTGCTAGGGTGAGAAGTGGTTGGAAGAAGTTCAGGGAGCTGTTGCCTCTCCTGACATTGAGAAGACTCTCCTTATGTGCTAAGGGGTCTTTGTATGCAGCATGTGTTAGGAGTGTGATGCTGTATGGTAGTGAGACCTGGGCAGTAAAGGAAGAGGATATTCGCAGGTTGAAACGTACAGAAATGACAATGATTAGGTGGATGTGCAGTGTGTCCCTGCGTGCAAGGCCTGGGGGGGCTGGGTTTCCGATGGAAGAGTTGAGAGGTAGGATGCGACTGGAGTGTATTGGTGTTGTGATATGAAGAGGTAGGCTGAGGTGGTTTGGACATGTGGAGAGGATGGGGGATGATAATTGGGTACAGAGGGTGAGAGGTGTTAATAATGGGGGAGGGGTAGACCGAGAAAGACATGGGACAAGGTCATTAAGTGTGACTTAAGGGTTAAGGGACTGAACAGGGAGGCTGCCAGAGATCGAGCAGCGTGGAGAGCCGCCATTATGTGACCAAGGCAGACGCATTCAAGCATGTTGGAGCCTTCAAAAACGAAAACACGAAAACGAAAACACACACTCTGTAGTACTTTGATCTTTCTCTCCTGTTCTAAGGTCCACTCCTGTCACTTTCTAATTACTGACCATACCTTTTTCAACTTTGTGTGTGTATTTACCTAATTGTGTATTTACCTAATTGTGATATTCAGGAAATGAACTACGCTCTTGAGGTCCCGTCTATGTTTCTCAATAGGTCAAATTTTGCCTTAAACTCATTTAAGTTTTTAGACTGGATGATCTCTTTGTCCAGGCTATTCCACAGGTCTATACATCTGTAAGGAAAACTATATTTCTTGATGTCCTTCGAGCAGCTTGGCTTCTTTAGTTTCATTCCGTGTCCTCTTGTTGCTCTCTCATCCCACACAAACAGATTTTCTCTGTCAATTTTATCTACTCCTATCATGGTCCTGAACACTGCAATCATGTCACCCCCCTTTCTCCTTTCCTCTAAGGAGGGCAAATCCAGCCTTTCCACTCTCTCTCTGTATGGCAAATCTGCCAGACTAGGGACCATCTTGGTTGCTGTTCTTTGTATTCTCTCAATCTTGGTTATATCTTTCTTTTTGTGTGGGGACCACACTACTGCTGCATATTCTAACCTGGGCCGGATCATGGCCACTATCAATTTTTTCATCATCTCCTCATCCATGTAATGAAATGCCACTCTTATATTGGTCAAGAGTTTATATGTCTCTCTCACTATCTTATTTATGTGCTTTTCAGGTGACAGACTATCCTGGACCAGCACTCCCAGCACTCCCAAATCTTTCTCTTCTCTCGCTTTTGTGATTGGTTCATTACCCATCAAATAATTCAATGATGGCCTCTTGGTACTTTTACGCATTTCCAATATTTTACATTTTTTTGCGTTGAATTTCATTTCCCACATCCGGCTCCAATCATATATCCTATCCAGATCCTCCTGTAGCATTTTACAGTCCTCTTCAACTTCTTCCTTTCTCAAGATCTTTGCATCATCAGCAAACAGGCTTGCGTAGGTGTTCACTCCATCTACCATATCATTTACATAAATCAAGAACATTACTGGTGCCAACACCGAGCCCTGTGGGACACCACTTGTTACTTCCCTCCATCCAGATGTCCTGTTCTTTATTACTGTCCTCATTTGTCTGTCACTCAAAAAGTCTCTCATCCATTCGAGGAGGCTTCCCTTCAGTCCTCCTATATGCTCTAATTTCCATAATAGTCTCTTGTGGGGTACTTTGTCGAAGGCCTTCTTCAGATCTAAGTACACACAATCCACCCAACCGTCTCTCTCCTGTAGCACGTCAATCGCCCTTGAGTAGAAGCTCAACAAGTTGGAAACACATGACATTCCACTTCTGAATCCAAACTGACTTTCAGTCAAAATATTCATCTCTTCCAGATATTTTATCCATCTATCTTTCAGGATTCTCTCACACAAATTCGCAACCATGCTGGTTAGGGACACTGGTCTATAATTCAGGGGTTCTTCCTTGTTTCCTCCCTTATAGATTGGCACCACATTTGCCCTCTTCCATTCCCGAGGCACTTTTCCCTCTTCCAAGGAGCACACATTTAATTGTGAATCTTATCTGCCAGTTGTTCTCTGCATTCCTTCAGTACCCAATTAGAGATTCCATCCGGTCCTGGGGCCTTCCTTACATCTTGAGCTCCCAGTAATTTATACACTTCCTGCACTTCCACTTTTATATATTTTATCACTACATTTCTAATCACTCCCTCTCCTTCCACAAACTCCCTTTCCTTAGTGAAAACCGATTGGAAACATTTGTTCATTACTTCAGCTTGCATTACCGCATCCTTGTAGACCTCTCCTTCTACTTTCAGTTTGGTAATTCCTTCCCTTTGCTTCAATTTGCCATTAACAAATCTATAAAACAATTTGGGTTCATCCTTACATTTGTCAGTTATACCTTTTTCAAAGTTCCTTTCTTCCTCTCTACATATTCTTGCATATTCATTTCTAGTTCTTTTATATTCTTCCTTTGTTCTGATATTACCTCTCTTTCTCCATTTGTTCCATGCCATGTCCCTCTCTTTTTTCGCTATTAAACACCTTCTATTAAACCACACCTTTTTCCTGTTTTCTTTCCCACTTACTCTTGGCACATATTTTTCCACTCCCAAATTGTAGAGGTCTAAAAAGATATCCCACTTCCTCTGTATCTCTCTTGTTTCCCTGAATTTTCTCCAGTCCGCATTTTCAAATTTTTTTCTCAATTCTGCAAAGTTTGTTTTCTCAAAATTGTATCTTCCTTGCCTATAAAGCTCATCTCTTGGCACCACATTCCCTATTATCATCTGGAACTCAATGACCACATGATCACTTTTTCCTATAGGACACAGATAATTTAATGATTCAATTACATCAGGTTCTTTGGATAGTAGCAAATCTAATCTTGCTGGTGTGTCATCACCTCTGAATCGTGTCTCTTCTTTAACCCACTGTGTCATTACATTGTTCATTGCTATATTTAACAATTTTCAAGTTTATGGCTTCGGCCCTGCCCTCTGCCATTTCCACAGTATCTACGTTTATACTGTCCTTCACTGCTATCATAACTCCTCTTCCCATTTTTTCTTTTCTGTCTCTTCTCCACAATTTGTATTTCCCACCTCCCATATGAATATCAATATCTTCTTTCAATTTAGTCTCTACAAAGCACATAACATCAGGTTCGTGTGCCCTCAAAAAATCATTGATTTCTAATCTCGCCGATATTAGTCCATCAATGTTTGTGTACGCCACTTTCAAACTTTTTTCATCGTTTTTTTTACTCTCGTCTCTCCTTCCTTCCGTCGGTACCACTTTTTCAATTTCTGGTCCATAACTCTCCAATAGAACTCTGTCTTCTCTTTATCGGTTCATTGTTCGTTTTTTTATCTTTGCTTCCTTTACTAACTCCTTTAATTTAGCTCTTTCCTCTTCATTTGCATCTCTCCTAATCCAAACATTTTTCAACCCCTCTTTCTCTGACAATTTCCACGTTCTACTTATGATTTCATTCACTATTACTTGGGACTTAAACTTTACTTTCAAGGGCCTTGCCCCACCATCCTCGTACTTTCCTAACCTAAACACTTCTTCAATCTCTTCTTGGGCTTCATTGTTTCCTTCCATAACCACTGATATTATTTCTTTAGCCTTGCTCAGTTCCTCTCTCTCTCTTTCAGATCTTACTGTCATTCGTTTTTCTTTTATTCCTGAAATTATCACACATTTTTTCTTGTCTGCTACATCCCTGACCAAAGATTCTCTACTTCTTAGTACTCTAACTACTTCCTTCTCCACTTTTTCCTTACTTTGTTGTTTATGATTTCCTTCAAATTTACATTTCCTTCCTCCTGTATTTTCTTCCACCCCTTATGTTGCTCCTTGATTTCCTGAATATGCTCATCTTGCCTCCTCGATTTTGATTCATATTCATCTAGTTTATTTTTTATTCTGTCCCTTTCTTCTTCCAACCTCTTATTCTCCCTCTTCAGCTGTTTTATTTCATTTGATGCGGATTCGTTATTCGCCTTTAATTCTGTAACTTCTTTTTCTTGTTCCTCACTACGTGTGCTAACTTTTTCCAGCCTATTCTGTAGGACTTTGATCTCTCTCTCTTGCTCTATGGTCCGTTCCTGCAGCTGCTTAATTACTTCCCATACCTTTTTTAACTCCTGGACATTCCTCTCCGCCATTTTCTCTACTCCTACTACTCTTGTTTCCTGCAGCTTATTACTTCCTTTGCCTACATTTAGCTCGGAGAAGCCCACAAATTCCCCCTCGTCAGTTGTAAACAATCTTCCGTCTCTCTCCGCCATGATACAACCATCATGTGTGTGTGTGTGTGTGATTGAGTGAGAGCAGTGGGTGATCATGGTGAGTAAGTGAGTGAGTGAGTGAGTGGTGAGTGAGTGAGTGAGTGAGAGTAGTGAGTGAGTGAATGATAGTGGTGAGTGAGTGAGAGTGAGTGAGTGAGAGTGATTGAGACAAGGGGGGGAGGTAGTAGGGCTGTTTGGCTTTCTTGCCTCCTTCTGTGTGCCCCCACCCTCCTCCACCTCCACTGTCTCCCTCCCCCACCCTTGCTTGACTCCTCATCCCCCCACCCTCCCCCACCCTTGCTTGACTCCTCATCCCCCCACCCTGCCCCAGCCTTGCTTGACTCCTCATCCCCCCACCCTCCCCCACCCCCATTTGTCCCACCACCTGACCCTCCTGCATAATTATGATGTTTGTTATGCCATTTTTTAGCAGTAGTACTGTTTATGAGGAGAGTAACATTATCTATGGTGTTTCTGTGTCAGTCTCTGTTGATTGAATAAGATATATTAGAGTTTGGGTTTGAGTCTGGAACACATATCTGGCTTTTCTTCGTTATCTTATGATGAAAATTACTTTGATATCTGGCATGCCGAACACTCCGACTGGTATACATCACTGCCGGATATTGGGGTATGGGTGTATGTCATTTTGTGCTTCAAGTGGAGCCAGAGGTGGACCAGGTGATAGTGGAAATGGTATAAGAATGCATGAACCTGTAACAGCAGGTGATAAAGGGAAGGCCAAGCGTGACTGCTGCTGGGGGGTGAAGAAATGCAAGTATGATGATGAGTTGAAAAATAAAATCATGGCAGAAATGGAGAAAGGTGCTCGTAACTCTAAAATATCCAAAACGTATAATGAGCCAGAGTCAACTGTGTGAAGTATGAGAAAACTGAGTGGACTTAAAACGAATCTAACCCTTGAGAAGTATTATTTTGAACCAGGCACCGGAGGTAGATGAGTGAAAACAGTGACCAAGTACAGCTCAGTTATGCTAGTGGTTGAACATTATTTGTTACAGGAGTCAAATAGGAGGACCCGGAAAGGCGTTAGTGTGTCAGGGCCTAAAATTCAAGACCAGGTCCACCCATTTTATGATGCAGTTGCAAAGAAACGTAACATTGTGTCACCCCTAGAGTTTGTTGCTTCACGGGCTTGGCTACAGAGGTTCAAAGGCAGGGCGAAAGTCAAGCATGTGTTCTACCACGGTGTGGCACGGTCGGCTGACGTGGAAGCCGTGGCCTCCTTCCCCACTGTAACCGAAGGAATTGTTGAGGATGGCAACCACTCCTTGGCCCTGGTCTATAATTGTGACAAGGCTGGGGTCTGTTGGAAGTGATCCCCCCTGCTCAACGTATACCGGTATGTCCGAAAGGCATGCCAGGGGCGTGAAGATGGCAAAGAACAGATTCACAGCCCTCCTGACCGCAAATGCTGTGGGAACCCACAGGATGTGTCCTCTTATCCTGTACCACTCGAAACGACCATGAACCTACGAGCACACCGATATGGAGAACTTGAGGGGGTACATTTGGAAATCCAACACCAAAGCTTGCATGGTCACCACCATGTCCCTGTAGTGGTTTGACAACCACTTTGTTTTTGACACAAAAGCATTCTGTGAAGGGAACAACCTGGCCTTCGGTGTCGTATTGTTCATCGACTTGCTCCAGGCCATGCCCACTTCCTTGTTGGGCAGCACCTGGCAGTGCAGGTGGTGTTTCTGCCTCCAAACACCACTTCAAAGATCCAGCCTCTGGATCAGGAGTTGATTACCAACACCAAACTAATTTTTACCAGGACATCCATGACCAGCTTAGGGCTGCCACATACACACAACAGGAGCTCCTAGAAATCCAGGGCTTTGAGTCGCCTAGGCCCAGGACCTCCACAGCTCCTGATTCGGACAGCAAAAATGATACGGATGACCCTGTCCCTTCATCCACAACCCCTGACTCCACCATCAATGCCAAGGTTTTTTGGAAAAATTTTAACATCCATCAGGCAGTTGAGGCTTTTTTGAGGTCATGGGAGTTGCTCTTTGTGCCCACCTTTACCTATGCATGGAAGCTGCTGTTGCCAAATCTTGTCACCAGTCAGCCTAGCAGGGTGGAGTAACAACGGTTCTTAGAAGAAACAGTGGAGACAATATGGCAGATCCCAGTTCCCGGGTTTGTCGACGTAACACAGCAGGAAATCGAGGGTCCGATCAGCCACGCACCTCCACAGGAGTCCATAAAAGAAATGCTAGATAAGGATATGGAGGTGGAACAACAGACTGCCCGGGAGCCACAAGAGAAAGTGGAAAGAGCCCCAACCACCTCATTTCTATCCCGCATGATTATCACCTGTGAGTAGTTGCTGAAGAGATTGAGCCTTTCTGTTTCACCCATGAAGAAAAAGTGATGGAGAATATAAAATCAGTCGTCTCCCTCATTGGTGAAGTGTTCAACGAACAAATCCAGAAACACCATCAGGCATTAATAACTTGATACTTAAAACTTGAGTCCGCAGGAGGCTAGGGAAGTGGGGGTCCCAGTCTGAGTTGAAGAGTCCTCTGATCATGGCACCTGCCCACATCCTGAAGCTGTGGCCATTCTCTTGCTCGATGGGGAATGCTCGGGCTTTATGGAGGAGCAAGAGATGCAAGCTTCGAGGGAGAGGCATAACAGAGTGAATGTGCAGTGTCAAAGGGCACAACAAGAAAGGAGTGGTGGTGGTGGAATAAGTGGTGGGGCCCACTAGCCTTACTCAAAGCCTCAGATACCCCCTAGCATCTAGTCCATTAAGTCTTTCACCCTGGTCTGTCTGGTGAGTGTAATGTTTCAGTGGAGGGAGTGTGTGTGTTACACATGTAAGTCATATTGCTAGTAGATACTGTATTTAAGTATGTTTTATGATGTTTTTATGTTTCATAGTTAATTTAGTTACTTTATGATTTAATGTATTAATAGCAACAGTTCATGTAACTTTAAGATGTATTTAAAACAGGATATACACTAGGGGGGTGAGTTTTCTTATGGGCCTAGGTTCTATTAGCTTATTTTCCATAAGGTCAGTGTCGATGCCCCAACTTTGGCAGAATCAACTTTGGCGGCACTTTCCACAGTCCCTATTAGGTGTGAAACCTGGAGCCTTCCTGTACTGTACTGTACTTTGATGTTGTGCTTCTCTGTATGTTTGCTGACAGTATTCTGACTGAATGTTATGACTGGTTGAATAAAGCCATAGAGTAAGCTATATTTTTGGTGAGTGTTTTGAAACAGCTGGTCAGCTGCCTTACCCAACCTGGTGGACTTGGCTATTGTACAACTTTAGGTACTTAATGCATGACTTCAGTTACAGGTAATGTATTGCTGTGTGTGCTGAGTATACAGTATTATGAATCGATATGCACTGTACTTGGTATGGCTTGCCCAATGTCACCCAAGAGTTAACCTCTATGACCATTGAACATAAACTCATATAACCCTTGTTATAACCACTTTGCTGTCCAGAAAAATAACTTCCAAACTAACTACAGTAAACTTTCAGTTATCTGTTGTTGCAGTATCTGGCCCAACACAATTTTCGGAGCCTTTTGCTTGGCTCTATTAAAGCAATATCTGGCAAAATTATGCAATATTCGATTCAGTAATGAGAAGCTGTCAGCCCTCTGGCTCTGACACAAGGACCGGTTGGCGATCTGGCAGACCTGCAACGCTCCAGCCAATCGCACTACATTGCGAAAACAGCCCACCCGGGATGCCGAGCCTACTGTCGCCTTCTCAGTCTCTCCTGTGGACGTTGTACAGCGAGGATGTATGCGTACATTTTGCTCTTGTGACCCACGTGGTGGCTAAACCCAAGTGCTGCGACTTTGTCTGTGGCCTCCCATGCCTTGCTTGTTGCTGTAGTGCTGTGACTAACCTTGTAGTCCCTCAGTGCTCTGTGACCTAATGGTCTGACAACTGTATAGTGAGGACATATTTTTGCATACTGTATCTGCCCTCCACCAGTGCCAACACTAGGTGAGTACAGTATGATTATGATTACTGTATATTGTTTAGTGTATTACTGTTCTATACAGTATGTACTGTATCAGTACTGTATTGTATTTTATGTTAAGTTTAATCTTTTATTCATGGGTAGTGTTTTAGGAAAATTTTTAGGATAGAGAGTCGAGACAGATAGTAACACATTATCTGGCTCGACACCGAATGGATAGCCGATTGGGGGTACTATGCAATATCCGGTGTGGGGGTTGGCTGAATTGCATCAGATAATTGAGAGTACCGTACTTTACCTAACTCCTTTGGGATATTGGGCTTCACCTGTATCAGGAGTCTGTATAACAAGAGTTTCCAGTACCTTGTAGAAGTAATTTATCATTGGGGCTTATACATGACATAAAAAGAAACTCTTAAAAAAATACATTGATGGTGTAAGGGCAGGTGATATCAACACCTGATATCGCGTTAACAAAATTTGAAAATAAAGGTTTTCAGATTTGAAAGTTTGTACTGTACCATAACTTGGGATATAACCAAATAATAGAGTAACTTTGGATATAACCAAATAATAGAGTAAGAAATGCATATAGAGCCTTTCATTAAGGTCACCCTTTAAAGAATGTGGCATAATACAGTTTAAATGTACAGTAATCTCAGTTATCCTGCATAATTCTGCCACCCCCCATGCTGGACATAGCAGAATGCCAGATATTGCGTAGGCACCTCCAGTAGGCTGTCCATTTGGCGTTGAACTGGTTAATGTGTCACTGCCCTAAGCTGTCCATCTTAGCCTTCTATCCTAAAAACTTGCCCATGAGTAAAAGATTAAAATTAAACATAAAATACAGTAAAGTATTGATACAGTACATACAGTACAGTAATGTAGTACATATTATAATCACTCACCTAGTGTTGACATCAATGGAGGGTAGAGTAGTACAGACAGACCTCTACTTACGAAGTATCGACTTATGAAAAATCCGCAGATACGAAAGAAATAATTTTCATGGGTAAGAAAGTAAAACAAAAAACGTAATTTACCAATTCAAACCGCGCACCAAGTACAAGTCTGTGATCCCCAACAGATGCCAACTGTGGGCTCCTGCCTTCCGCCTGCTTGGAAGCCCAGAGCATTGTTGTTGTCAACACAAGTAACATCAGCTGTGATTTTAGTTGTTTAGACTTTATTTCCCCCCAAATGTCTTGGGAACGAAAAAGTAGTGAGTGGTGATGATAATAGGAGAAAATGGCACGCAATTACAATGGGAACCAAAGTGGACATAATTATGAGAGTGGAGAGAAGCTGAGTGATATGGCATGTGAGTTGAAACTGAATCCCTCAACTGTAGGAACAATTTTTAAGGACAAGGAACTTTTCTTACACAGTGCTGTACAGAATACGTAAATACATCACAGTCTTTGTATTTACGCTTGTTTATATTAACCATACATGCATGAAAATAAGTGCCACTAAGATTGATAGAGGTTTAAGGAAAAAAACAACTTAGGAAAAAAAATGACTTATGAAATACCTTCAGGAACCAATTATTTTCGTAAGTTGAGGACTCCTTGTACATTATGCAGTACAGTGCACTTAATCCTATGTGGTCTAGAAGTGAATGGCTCCCACAAAGATTACTCCAGCACGGGGATGCCAAATGCTAAGTCACAGTACTAGGGGTTGGCCACTATGTGGATCAAAAATGCACAACACACTGATAAATCCTCACTAAACAGCATTTATGGGAGAGATGAGAGAGTGACAGTAGGCATGGTGTGTTGGGAGGGCCATTCCCACAACACACAATGATTGGCTGACATGTTTCAGGGTCTGCCCACCACCAATTGGGTCCTGTGAGTGGTAGGTGGTGGCAACCATCATCCACTCACTTGATGTAGTGCTGCCTACTTCTTCCTTAGCCTTTATAATTTTTTTTTCTGTGCCTGCCCTCCTCTCTTCCTATTTCTCCCATCTTTTCTGTCACTTCTTATTGTTTTTCTTTCCTTTACAGGTGGCTTTACATTGAGTGGCAAGCCAAATGGTTTTCTGTAAGCCAAGAAACCATTTATAACGCTGGGTGGTAACCATATAACCAAACCATACGTGCTCCCTACGTGTCAGCAAGTGGGTTGGTGGAGGGTTTGTGCCCCTCCCTGTAAAACAAATAACTCAAAGTCAAATGGCCACCCCTTACGGGATTATGGCATCTGGCAATAGATTGATAGATAGATAGTCTGAGCCGGATGATACACCTCACTGCCAAAAAATGCACAGTACTGCTGATTGCTGCCCATTCCTGAGCAGGATATTGCCTAATTTTGCCAGGTAATGTTTTAACAGTGCCGAGCACAAAGCACCGGTCGGATATTGTGACGATGGATAATTGAGAGATTACTGTACTGTAGTTGAATAAATGTTAGAAATTGCAAAAATATGTTAATAACATTTTAGCTGTGTTGTGATTTTTTTTTTTTTTTTATATATATATGCAGGTATACTCTGGTTTAATGATGTTATTGGTTAGGTAAAACCCTATCGTTAGGCGGGGTATTGTATATTGGGGGTACTTTTAACATGTAAAGTAATGGGAAGCATTTATCAGCCTTGGGTTTCCCCCCAAACCAAGTCCAAAACCCACCCAAATGAGCCCAAAAACAAGTTTAAAGCCAATCTAAATGGCTTAACAGCTGTAAAGGCAGCTAACCTAAGCTAACACCTGTAAATAATTCACTAAAACCAACAAATAAAATAAAAAAGTTGTCAAATATAAGTCTGGAAAAAACTGCAGCTTAGTAAACTGTGCCCCAAAATGACAGTGTTCACCCCACCTATGGCTAAAACACATTAATCTAAGTCTAAAAACTGTTTATAAATCAGCCTAAACACACAACTTTAGTCTGAAATATCATCAAAATTGGTTTTTAAAAAATCAAAACTCATCGTTAAACTGGGGTTTGGCCATTTTTAGGTGGGGGTATGGTGATATTTCTACCTCCATTGTTAAGCTGGGGTATTGCATCTAGGGGTATCGTATATCGGGGTATTACTGTACAGTAACATTTTTCTCTCCCTGAAGGTCCGAGGCAGAGTCAGCAAGTGTGCGGAAATCTATGATCCTTGAATTCCCCTTTGGAGTACAGTATGCGTGGATGATGCTGATTGTTGCTATGACGATCATATTCTCACTATCCTGCCCCCTTATTACACCCTTTGGTAAGTTTGTGATTATTGGCTTAGTTTATTAGTAGGTTGTGGATAATAGGAATAATTTAGGGATAACCCAGAGATAGTATAAAAGGAAGAGGTAGCGAAAGAAAAGAAATATGCAGATACACCAACAATGGACCAAGCAAGCTGATAGCCAAGCAGTCACTCTGGGGAAGAAAGAGAGAAGCCTATGTCTTGCAGTTGATGGTCTGAGAGATATATATGTAATAATAATAATTATCTGGTCTTTTGTGTCTTAGAAGCACCAGTTTTTCCAGCAAGTAATTCACTAGGGCTCAACACACTTTCAACACTTGTACAACTTTAAAAAGATAACTGTATCATTCATATACAAGCTTAGTCTGCAGAAGTGGCAGTGATTTAAGCCCTGTAATCATCCATCATAACACCAGTCCTTTAATTATAGCTCCTTGAAAAGAGAAAGGCATTGAGTAGCCCTGTAAAATATTCAGTAGAAGTTCGTTGCCTCATGGATAATGGCAGTTTATTATATAACCTAGGGGTAGTATAGGAAAAAAAATTGATCAGAGACAGATGACTGGTGAACAGCTCTAGGCTCATCAAGGCACATGCAATCATCTTCACTTATAATATCACATGTGGGCATGCTGGCAAAAGCTTCAACAATTCAAAAAGGTATTGTGCTTTGGCTCACCAAGCTGAAGAACCTTGAAAGTATTGAGACATTGTTTAAACTCTGTTCAGGCTTTTACTAGCAACCAATGTAGCTGAGAGATGAGGTAGTTAAGGTTCTTAGAGGAAGACCAGTGATTATCCATGCTGCCAGTTCAACACGACTGAACCTTCTTTAGTAGATTATTTAGAAGGCTAATCCTTAACGAGTTGCACTAAATGACACGATAAAAGCATTGTATGAACCAGTGTTAAGAGGCTTCGTCTATTTAGAAACTTTACAGAGTACAGGTTTCTGATGTGCAGGGTACAGCTTCTTACAGCTTGATTAATATGTTTTTTTACATACAGTATATATTTTTTAAACTGAAATGTACACCCAGACTTTGAAGAGAATAGACTGGTTGAAGTTGTGACTTGCCAGTCTTAAGGGTCAAGGCACTATCAGGGTCATCATCCCTTCTTCCCTGAATAATAATGATTACACTTTTTACCATCATTCAGGTTAAGTCTCCTCTTTACCCTCCAGATCTTGATATCAGACCTTAGGGATTCTTATTTATTCTTAGTGTTATTAATATTGGTCATTGTAATATAAAGCTGGGTTTTTATTGGCATAAAAATGATAAGAGTAGGCTGTAGCACCAGCTAATCTGGGTGGTACTCCCAAGGAGGATGGGAATGCTGGTCACTGGGAGAGCTGGAGCTCCAGTTTCACAAGCCGTCAGGGTATCCTGACCATCCCCCTTTGCTGACCAGTTTATTGTGACACTAACGTGGAGAGTAGGTCAGCATACTCTCCCAAACACTTCTCTCTGTTGCATGCACCACTCTACTTGGGCCTTACATACTACACATTGTACCCCATTATGTCACAAGGGTTTACACCAGCAAGGGCATGTGACCAGAAAACTTTGTCCCCACTAACTAGTGGTGGACCCGAGGGGAGGCGTGGCATGGTCTATGTCAGCATAGTTTTGGGGACCGAGATGGGATGGACCTCGGATCTGTGTCAGAGGGTACAGGGCACTGCCACTTCCACCCAATAGAGAAGGGCCCGAACTTGGTTGTAGCACCCCAGGAGGCTATCGTATCAGTGGGTGTATAACAGTGGAGTAGTTACGTTGCCAAGGTGCACTTGGAGAGTGTCCCTGTATCTGTCCTAGCAGGGTACCCCAAGGCCACTGCCACAGCCACTGGCCATGGCTAGTGGGCTGTGGGTCCCAGGTTCCATGCCTCTCCACATGCCCAAAACATCACAATCTACCCCTCTTTTTCCCATCACAAATACATTCTAGTCCTATCCTTCCTCTCAACTCTTCATTCACAGTCCTAAACCCCCCAGGCATCTCATTGAAGGACATACTATACAACAACCTTCTAACCATTATTACATCTATAGGTTTGGGGCTGTGAACATCCTCTTCCTGCAATGCATAGGTCTCACTACCTTATAGCATTGCTGTATGCTCCTAACACACACCACATACAAGATCCCGTAGCTGGGAGGGAAAACCTTCTCAGTGTCTGGAGAGACAACAGCTCCCTGAACTTTGTCCAGTTATTCCTCACTCTAGTCATAGAGCTACAGTATATTCAGCCCCAGCTCAAGCACATAATGTATCTCTCAAGTAACAGAACTCTTCCACACACTGAAGAGACTCCAACAAGATCAGTTCTTCCATGTCTGACAGTCTCCACATACTCTTTCAACAAACTGCACACACAAAATCAGCATTACCTCCCAGTTTACCTCATTACAGCTACATCTCATATGCACTCACTTTTCACAACTACTGCACAAGATGTACTGTTTTTACTTTCGATGCCCTTGTGGCAAACCGCACATGGCCACATTCCCTCTCAGTACAACCACCAGTCCTAGATACCATCACTTTTGTTTTATCTGCATTAGCAGTGGATGTTGGAGCGGCCCTAGAGAGAGAGAGAGAGCAGTGTTTGGAAACTCCCTGTACTGTTGTTTGTAGATGATACTGTGTTGTTAAGTGAAGACGAAGGGGAGCTGCAAGGCTTGGTGGATGAGTTTGGGAGAGTTTGTAAGAAACGGAAGGGAAGAGTAAAGTTATGGTCTTCGAGAGAAGTGAAGTCAGTGAATGAAGTGAGGTTGGATGATTAGGAAATGGAAAATGTGAATGCATTTAAGTACTTGGGTAGTGTGATGAGTAAGAATGGAAGTTTAGAGGGTGAAGTGCTTGAAAGGGTACAACAAGGAAGCAGTGATAGGAAACAGGGAAGTGAGCATGGGAGCATGGAAGTGAAAAAGCTACTACATGACAGTATTGTGATACCAACTCTAACATATGGAAGTGAAGCTTGGACCTTGTTGGAGGGACAGAAGTCAAGAGTGAGAGCAGTGGAAATGAGTTATTTGAGAGGAGCATGTGGAGTCACATAGAGAGACAGACTGGCAAATGAGGAAGTGAAGGAACGTTGTGGTGTAGATGTGGATGTGATAGGAAGAATTAAGAGAAACACATTGAGGTGGTTTGGTCATGTGGAGAGGATGGAGAGTAAGAGTCTGACGAGGAGAGTGTATGTGAGTGAGGTGGAGGGGGGGAGAGGGAGGGGGAGGCCAAGGATGAGATGGAGGGATGGAGTGGAGAGATATGTGAGAGAGGGGGGTGTGAGCTGGGAGCAGGGCAATGAAATGGCATGGTACAGGGTGATACAGAGGTGATTTGTTTGTGGCCACCCCTTAGGGAATTAAGGTCTCTGGCAATAGAGAGATAGATAGATGCATTAGCATTAGGTGGGGGCACTCGCCATCCACTTTCTCGATGTAATGTTGCTCCTGGGTGACTGTCCTTTCTTTTCTTCCTTCCTTCTTTCCTTCCGTCTTCTTCTCTCTTTCTTTCTTTCATTCTTTCCTGCTCCTTATGCCTATGGGTAACTCTCCCTCTTCTGTCTTTTTTCCTTCATTCTTTCCTCTTCCTTCTGCCTGTGGGTGACTTTACACTGAGTGCCAAGCCGATTGGTTTCCTGTACACCAAGAAACTATTTAATTCGCTGGGTGGTAACCTTAAAACCAAATTACTGCACCTGTTGGTTTAGTGGGTAATTAAGGTGCTC
>JAGKTI010020951.1:0-16028 GCA_018397915.1 Birgus latro | reverse complement strand
GAAATATCACTCGAATCAGGAGGGTTGCCAGGCGCACGCTGAACAGACCCGACCGTAGGAGTTTCCTATACCATTTTCATTTCTTGTAAAATGTTTGTGTTAGAAGTGTAAGAAGTCTATCTAAATGAACAACAATAATATTGCGAGGAACATTAGGAACAACTTTTGAACTAGGGTATTTGAATGCTACCGAAGTGAGATTAATTTTTGTATGCGAATATGACAAATTCAGGTCAAAATGCTACGTAAAACATAGACAATGCTACGCTGTTGCAACACTCCATCAGACCAAGCACATACCCCTCCCACCTCCCTCCACACCTAACCAAGCGCATAACGGTCTTCACTCCCCAAATCTTTTTTTTTTAAAGGTGAGCATAAGAAGAACGCCTTGAGGACACATAACCTGGGCCCTTCAGATTCATTGCACAGGCCACATTGAAATCGCTTGATTTTTTTTTTGTACTTTTTCACTAAAAAAAAAAAAATAATAATAAGACACAGAACTTTACATATCAAAAAGCTATAAAATACATAACTATGTGAAATTTCATGACTTTATACAGGATAATTTGTGAGTTCTGGCCCGGAAACGAGATCTCTCTGCCCGGCCAGCCGCCCAACTCTACGGACGGACACCTGTTGATCCTAGTTATAACAACACCCTCCTCTGACTTTGTCAGGTGGAGGATAAAAAAAACAATAATGCAGCATGAAAGCAAAATTGTAAAACTGTATTACAGCTCTCATCTCGAACAACAGGACGTCTCAAAGCTGAGAGATTCTGATACATTTTTATCCTCCACCTGACAAAGTCAGAGGAGGGTAATGTCATCACTAGTGTCCGTCTGCTGGGCGGCTGGGCATAAAGATTTTCGTTTCTGGAACAAATCTCAGAAAGTATTAACTATAGTCATGAAATTTCACATAATTATGTGTCATACTGCGAACAGGTGCCATTTGATACGTAGAATGCTGTGTCTTAAGTAGATTTTTTGAAAAAAAAACAAAAAAATATCTCCGATAAAAAAGTATTCACTAGAGAGTCATGAAATTTCACATAGTTATGTGTCTTACAGTGAACTTGTACCTTTTGATAGGTAGACTGGTATGTCTTAAGTAGTTTTTTTTTTTTTTAATAATGAGTAAGTAAAATAATTTTTCTCAGAGATTTCAATGCGACCTGCTTTCTCTGTGTTATACAGAGGGGGGGAGGGGGAGGGCCGTTATGCGCTTGGTTAGGTGTTCAGGGAGGTGGGGGGGGGTATGTGCATGGTCAGATGGAGGGTTGCAACAGCGTAGCGTTGCCTATGTTTCACGAGAGGTACCATTTGCCTTTTTATATTCGCCAGGGAATGATCATTTATTTTTGCATAATCACTGAACGAAAGCACTGGGCAGAATGTTGCTCAAGAAATTTCCCATTAACATTCATGCCTTTTCCTAGAGGCAGCCTCTCAAGAATGTAACACGGTTATCTGTGAAGGAATCGCTTAAGTATGGCAATATTTCAAGTCCCAAAACTACCTCCTGTGCTGACCGCTCACACTTGTCAGCCCATGTCACTTGCTGAATTATTATAGTCGGTAGCAAAGGCTGACAATCAATTCCATATTATCCTCTTCTGGGCGTGTAGGGCCCCAGGCTATTGCGCAGCAGTGCAAAGCATATAGGTCGTTGGAGAACGACCTTTGTCTCAGCCACATTTTTTATGATTGACATAAAACTTTGTCATCCACTTCATATTATCCGTTGCTAGTTGGAGACAGTCTTCTCCGGCCAAGTTCTTTACCAATAGACCAACAGGAGTCTGTCATAGTGACTGATGAATAACTGGCACTGAAATGCAGGTTCGGAGTGTACTCTTCGGTGAATAATTGGTACTAGACTGGAGGATGAAAGTGCAATTTTCACAGTTGTATGACCATCAAAAACAAAATTGCTTTACACTGACGTTGTGATGTGAAAATGGAAAAACTTGATTCCACCCTTCTGCCTCGGCTGGCGAGTTGAGGGATACTCTTGTCTAAATGTAAGGAGTGTTCAGCCGGCACAAAAGACGCCGTAAATGGCCAGCCAATTATGGGCCAGCGTGCTTTGTATTTCCCTGAACCAAGGACTGTAGACCAAGGATGAAGGACACATGGAGCGAAACGTATTAAAATTATACCTGGCGAGGTGATGGACCAGCGGTTAGGGAAGTGCTTTGTTGTTCAAAAAGACGTGAGTTAAAACTTTACCGAACTTTCACAAACCCCATGACATGTCACTAAAGCGCCACTGTTAATGCCCTCAAACCATCCCTGAATGTGACAGCTCCAGCAAGTACTGAGTACGGTTGATGGCATTAGTGCCGAAGTGATGCCATGTGAAGGCTAGTCATGTAGAAGGTTTGCTGTACCTAGGAGAACGGGTTGTCGAGCTTACGCTATGAGTTGAATATATTAAAATTACACACACACACACACACACACACACACAATTAAAACCCTATAGTTTGCCTCCAACACCAGCCGTCAGTCATAGTCACATTGGTGTTAGTCCAGTACTTGTTTACCTAATATTGGATCAGTTTACAAAANGCTTACGCTATGAGTTGAATATATTAAAATAACACACACACACACACACACACACACACACACAATTAAAACCCTATAGTTTGCCTCCAACACCAGCCGTCAGTCATAGTCACATTGGTGTTAGTCCAGTACTTGTTTACCTAATATTGGATCAGTTTACAAAAGAAGAACAAGTCAAATCTCACAACACTGCATCAACACTGGTTTGCGAGAGAACAGGCATTTTACATGAGTCCCAAGGCATTCAGGTAAGTGCATCAACGGCATCTGGAACACAAAACTCGTTGACCATTCCACGTCGTGTGTGTGTGTGTGTGTGTGTGTGTGTGTGTGTGTGTGTGTGAGAGAGAGAGAGAGAGAGAGAGAGAGAGAGAGAGAGAGAGAGAGAGAGAGAGAGCTCATTGGCCAATTCAGCTGGAGAAAGTGGAATATATAGTAAGCTTTATCTCTCCTAAAGCTTTTACGCTGCTTAGGCGAGATGCTACCCAAGTGGAAGAATTACATAGACCCGTGTTCTTGTCAGTTAAGGATTTTCCCTGACACCTCCTTCATTGCGATTTTGTTTTTTGGTGGATATGGGTGGTTAATATCCTCTTGTATGTTATCTATGCAGAGTATGCCGATATTGGAAGGATGTATGTAACACAGAAGAGGAGAGTAAGATGCAATAAATGAAATAAATCACTTAAGAAAATGTGTTAGGCACCTTCCTCAACGGGCGATAATACGAACCATAGAGTCTTCATTAACCTCTTTAGTCAAATAACTTTTTTTTTTTAAATTCAGGCCACCAGATATGAATTTTGATGGATGTGTTTCGTAGTGAAGGTTTTAGTGATGACTATTTTTAAATTGACCAGTTCGAAAATTCTCTCTGAAGCCGATTATATGAGCCGGTGTTAGCGAGACTGAAACATTAAATACAACGGAGAGAATTTAACTCCTCACTACTATTCTCCTAAACTGAATAATTTCGTCAGGTACCAGCAAGAATAAGGCCAATGTGGTGTCCTAAGGCGATGTGTGTATGGTAATGCGGTGCTTGGTATGCTGTCTGAGTGCTTCGAGTTGCTTTTTTCTTCCCTTGCCTCTGTTTGCCTGGAAGAACCATTAGGCACCTGGAGCTTATTCTGCGTGACGAACAGGGATTTGCATTACTTGACTCCCCGCCTAAATGGCCTTCGTGTACTCGATAAGCATTATGTACTAAGCCTTTTTCTTCGTACAATCTGCATGACATGATTCTATAAACAAAATATATATACAGTTTCCTTCATGCCACTTGTGATCCCATGAAAAAAATAAATAAATAAGATAAAACTGTACCCAAATACTGATACTGTGTTTATTGTGGAAATACGATACCCATTACGGTACTGTCAAGGAATCATCTACCATAATAGTGTTGCTTGAAGAATATTTACAACTTCAGTTCATTTATTTGACTAGGAGGAGGATTTCGTTCTTTTGCAACTTAATTCCTCTGGGTCATTGGTAAAATAAATGAATGCTACTGCGCTGCATCCTTTCCATAGCACTTTATCTGGCTGGAACCGTACACAAGATTGATCTCTTGCTACAACTAAGGAATTAAGAGGAATAGATAGTAATTTTTCTCCCAGTTAAAGTGAACAGAGTACAATACATTAAGTACAGTAAAATGGAATATAGCCAAGGTCTGTATTGGGTTAATGCGTGCCTCGGATGGTTCAAGTTTTCTGCCCTGTATTCACCAAACTTTAAGAGGATAGACATTTCTCTGATTGCTCCAAGTCTGTGCCCAGAAAGCGGGTGTGTTATGCCTTTTTGCCTTGAATTGCTTAAACTCATATCTAATAGCTTATCGTCTGTATCTGTGTAAACCTGTATAAGATTCACTGCAGGATTGAACACTTTCCTCGGAGGGAGAATGATAGCCAGATTTGCTCTGTCTCATGTTAGCCATGTATGTAAAGGGAAAGAGTATCGCTAGTGACATCAGAGCATTAGAATATTGATGCCATATAAAGGCTATTTTTTTGTGTGTGCATCAAAGTAGCACTGGACATCATAACTCTGCATACCTAAGTCTCTATACAAATTTTCAGGTGACAACGTTAATTAAATGTTCAGTACTTGATGAATAACATTTGAAGTTTCCTTATGCTGTTTTGCGCAGTTAAGTATTCTGAGGTGATAAGGTTTCGGCATGTCCTTGTCTCTTTGCATATGTGAGCACTATACATTGGCTATTGTTGTGTGGATTTTCCATCTGTTGAATGTGCAAGTCTGGAGATGGATGTGTTATATGTGCAGGGTTTGTATACGCAATGAGACGTCTTGTGTTGATCAAAACATGTCTCAATGCTGTTCATATGTGTGTGTGTGTGTGTGTGTGTGTGTGTGTGTGTGTGTGTGCCGGAGACTCTACCTTCTTCCCTTCTGTATATTTCCTCTTTTCATACCCCTCCCTCCCTCCTAAGTGCTTCTCTCCCCCCAAACCTATCCCTCCCTCCCTCAGTCCCTTGCATACTTCTCTTCATCTCCAGTCTCGTTATCTCCTCCCGCACCCCGCCCTCTCCGTGTACTTCTCTCCTTCAGTGCACTTCCCTTTTCTCATATGCCTCCTTCCTCCTCCATATTCTTCTTTCATCCCATTTCTCTCCTTCTCTCTCTCCCTCCCCTCCCTCCCTCCCTCCTCTCTCCTCCTTCTCTTGACTTCCATTTCGTTTCACCTTTCCTCATGTTTCTCTTCTCTCCTCTATATCTTCCTCCCATTCTTCTTTTCTTTTCTGTCACAACAAACATCAGCATAAATTTTCTGCTTCATTTTTTCCTTGACACCTTGAAAATCAAGGATGTCTATATTTTCTTAGATCTTATTTTCTTTTATCATGCATAATGTTCCTTTTAACATTTTCCTGTAGTGCATGATGCTCCCTCTTACATTTTTCTGCCGTGCCAGAGAAATAGATACCGCATTTACTACAGGTTACCTCTCACGTTCCTTATCTCAGGGCCTTCCAACAGAACTTCTTCAGTGTGGTGCTCTCATTAAGACACAGAACAGCACTGCACGGCGCAAAGGTTATCATGGTAAAAGAGGTGTTGTATTGCGTACGAACTGCTGAAGTTAACTGATTACTGGAGTATACTATCTTCTGGGTTGGCAGTAATTTTGTTATTGGTTTTAGATATTTGCGTCGGCTAACAGTAGCCTACTGTACACTCACTGATCCTCAAACTATAAAACTTCATTTTTGTTAGCCTGTCATATTTCACCCAGGCTTTATTGCAGTCAAGGTGGGTAATCACAGAATAACCTTTGACCCCAAATAACCTACATCATCTGTATCTTCCTCCGTCACACACACACACACACACACACATCACTTTAGACCTTGCAACGTACTTTACTCATCCACGTGTTAGGTGTGTTTCCCATCATCCAGCACAGACATACCCTTCCAACCACACTCCCTGCTTCCAAAAGCATCAGCATTCTCATTACCTTTACTAACCTCTGCGCAACTACCGTCCCTTATTCCACCCACACACGCAAAGAACAGGAGTTGTATCCTCATGGGGTTAGGAGGATTATTAGCACTTTTTCCCCAGCGATTTGTTTTCCATATTGCACATTAATATTCTCTCACAGGTTAGATCGATCATCTTAACATCAGTACAATAACAAATAACAAACAAGAAAACACAAACTTGCCATGAATAGAAGAAAACTAGCAAGAATGAGGCGCTAGAGTTTTTTTCACCTAAACTTGGCCAATATTTACTTCCTGTTGTAGTGTTTCCCGTCAGTGGTAGAAAAAGACAATGCTTCTGCTCTACGTCTTTTACATATGCCTTCCTCGCTACTCATCTTTTGCTCCAGTGTTCATCTATTCTTACAGCTCAGCATTTAAGATGGGAAGGTGGCAATTTTAGGCCTGGTTAAAGACAAACGAGTATGGAAAATCTCCCAGGTTGATCTGAACAAGGGCCCAGGTGTGTTCCAACCATTGCACCGCGTTGCTCAACTCTGACTGCACATGCTTGATGCTATCCCAGGTTCTGATTTGCGGCTTCTGATACGATACAACTATGGTTCGTTCAGTTTAAATAAGTGGAGTTTTCTTTGTACTTTTGCAACTTATTTTCCATAACTTAGTGGTAGAATAAGACAATACTCGGGCTGTACATCCTTCCCATGGCAATTTAGAGTGACTATCATCATACGTAACTCAGCATTCAAGATGGAGAGATGCCAAATTTCGGTCATGTTAAAAATGGACAGAGTATAGACACATAGGTAAGCTTTACCTTGCGCTGCGTTTCATGTTTAGCTTACGTTTTGCTATGCTCCTAACCTTATTAATCATTCATCTATCCTTCCATCCATCCTTCCACTCAGTTATTCTTCTCTCTCTATCCTCATCCACTCTTTTCTCTCCCCCTTCATTAAGTCTTTCAATCACACATCCGTCCGTTTTTCTTCCTTCCTTCCCTCCATCCTGTCATCCATCCGTTCTTCCTTCCTTTCCTTCATCTACTCATCTGTCTCTTCCTTGTTTCCATCCACCCATTCATCTTTCTTTCCTTCCTTCTTCTTCTCTCC
Organism: Birgus latro; assembly: GCA_018397915.1. NCBI lineage: Eukaryota > Metazoa > Arthropoda > Malacostraca > Decapoda > Coenobitidae > Birgus > Birgus latro. Next base: position 8,855 of record JAGKTI010020951.1, on the reverse strand, counting down.
CTCGCTCCCTCCTTTCTTCCTTGCTCTCTTCCTTTCGTCCGTCCTTCCTTCCTTCTTTCCTTTCTTTCCTTCCTACCTCCTTCAGTCCACCCATCCACCCATCCATCCATCCATCCCAGCTTCATCCATTCTTTTCCTTTAAAATATAATGCCTCAGCTTTCTATAACTATCCTCACCTGGCTTCCCATCCCAATCTTATTCTCTTCCACCTCTCTCCAGCTCCTCTCCTTCTTCCCAGCCTTTCATTCTTACCCGCTCCTCTCCCCCTTCCTTCCCCACACTCCCTTCCTCCCTCCCCTGTCTCATTATCCCTCCTCTTTCTTTTCCGCTCAAGTTTCTCTCCTTTTTTTCATCGGCTTCTCTTTGACTGCATCCCATTTTTTGTTCTCCAGCTCTTATTTTCTTTCTTCCTCCTTCTTCCTGTTCCTTCCCTTTCCAAGTTTCTTTTTTTCATTACCGTCCCCCTTGCATTTTCTTATATCTGCTCCTACCTCCTCCTTCCTCTTCTGCCTTCCCTTCTTGTCTCTATTGTTCATCGTGTCTTGTTATGCTTCTCTTTCTCTTCTTCTCCCCTAAGTTCCGCAAATCGTCTTCATTAATCCAGAGAGAGAGAGACAGAGAGAGAAAGAGAAACATAAGTAAGAGTATTATTACCAGTATGAGGAAAGCTGATGCATCCTATCATTCATTCATCCCTCCATCCTCGAATCTGTCCTGCACATCTTGCCATCTCTCCATCCCCTGTCTGTCCTTTACTCCATCCTGTGTTGTTTTTCATCCCTCTATCCCGCCTCCTCACCACTCTCCAATCATCCATCCATTCATCTTGTTTCTCCTACCACTCATCCATCCATCCATCCATCAATCTATCAACCATCCTCTCCCTCCTACCACTCCTCCATCTAACCTTCCATTCACCCATCCATCCATCTATCCATTCTGCTCCTCACCACTCCTTCATCCATCTATCCATCCATCCATCCACCCCCTCCCACCACCACTCTATCATTCCTTTTACCTTGCCTCGCACCTAAACCCTCCATCCCCACCATCCACCCAGCTCCTTCCACTACTCCCTTTTCCTGCCCAATTCCTTACCATTCCCTCTTATCCCTCCACCCTATTCATCCATCCTGCTGCCTTCCAAGTTCCTTCCACCCTAACCATTTACACATTTCCTTTCACCCATCCAACATCCCCCTACCTTCCATCTCCAGTCATCATCCTTCCATCCTTTCTCACCATCTCACAATCCCTCAATCCCCTTCCTCCATCCTGCTCTTTCCTTCCTCCTTCCGTCCAGTTCAGCCTCCGTTCCCTTCCTCCCCATTTCATCCTTTTCCACCGCCTCTTGATCTCCAAAACCCCATCCTCCATCCATCCTTCCATTCTCATATTCCTTTGTCCCCTCCATTCATCCTACACCTTCCACTATCCTCTGCAGCCATCCGTCTCCTTTTCACCCTCCTTCCTTCCTACCAAATTTCTGTTTCTTCTGTAGCATTGAATTCATCCATCCAGCAATATTGTATAATCAGCCTATCCTGTTTCTTCCTCTCTCCTTCAAACAACTTCCATTCTTTTCATCTCTTCATTCCTTCCATCCCTCCGTCCATCCATCCCATTATCTCTCATACCATTTCCTTCCTCCATCCGCTCCTTATCTCCATCTTTTCCTCCATCCCATCCTTCCGTCATTTCCTTCACTACATCCTTCCATCCATTCTTTCCCACTATCCCTCCATTTGTTCCCTTTCTCCTTGCGTTCCCTCCCTCTATCCCTCCCTCCATTCATCCCGTCCCTCCATCCATTTCCCCAGCTCCTTCCTCCATTTCTCAACCCTGTCCACATCTTAATCTCCCCCCCCCTTCCCATCCCTCCATCCCCATCTTTCTCCTTCATCCCCTCCACACTTTCTGTTACTCCCACCATTAATCTGTCTTCTTGCACCTATCCACCATTCTGCCCAGTCCCTAATCCCACTAGCCTTCCATCCCTTCTATCCATCCCTTTATCCCCACCAATCTTCCATCTTCTTTCTTCCTTGCTCCACCAATCCTACCCCGTCCATCCCACCTCTTCACTCTAGCCATCCATCCACTCTCTGTATGAAGTGCTGTACACCCTCCCTCACTCCTTCCCTTTTCCCCTATCTATCTGTCTATTTACGTCCATCCCTCTATCCATCCCTCTATCATCACCATCTTTTAAGCTCCTTCTACCCTCTCGCCTCCATGCCTAGTGTCCAATACCCCCTCATTCCGTTCTTTTATCCCCACCTTCTTCCATCCATCCTTCCACCCCTATCGTCCTTCCAGCTCCTCCACTCTCTTCACCATCCCCACCTTCCTAATCCCTCCCCCCTCACCCAACCCTCCATCAACACCTCTCCTCCATCCAACTCCCCATTCCTTTTCCCGTTCATCCCTCCCTCCATCCTCTTCCCCCTTCATTCATCCCTCCATTCAATCCTCTATCCCTCCATCTTCTTCCATCCTCTTTCTACCATGCCCAGCTCCTAATATTTTCCCTTCCATCAATCGCTTCTCCTCTGTCTCGTTCTTTACATTCATCTCTCCATCCTTCCATCCTCCTTTGTCTGTCAAGTTCTTTACATCCATCCCTCCAGCCCTCCCTCCATCCATCCCCATCATCCTTCCAGCTCCTTCCATCTTCTCCCCACCGTGCCCAGTTCTTAATCTCTCCCCCCTCCTCCACCCTCCTTGGCCTGCCCGTCGTGCCGTGGTCCAGCGACTGTCGGCAACCCCGGTAGTGGCAGTGTGCGGCGCGGGACATCATTACCAACATAAACGTGAAACTGATCCGCCCGGGTGCGTGTCCGCGGCTCCTCTCCTCTGTCCGCACGTCCGCCTCCCCCTGTGTGTGTGCGCCGCCGACCCCCCCCTGTGTCCGGCCCTGTCCGTGTTCGTGTGTTCCCGTGTTCATTACTTTTTTTATGCGTTCCATGTGCCTCGTTTTGTTATGTGTTCAGTGCGCTTCTCTTTCAGTGTGTACCGTGTGACTCCATGTGATTCTTTTCCCGTGTGTTCAATGTGTTTTTTTTCTTGTGTGTCGCGGGTGTTGATTTTGTGTCCGTACGAACGCCCTCTCCTGCGTCCGTGATTGTCAGTGTGCTCTAGGTGCTTTTTTTCTGTGTGCCATGTGTGTTGCATGTGTGTCTGGGGCCTTCAGTGTCCGCCCCCGTCCATGTTCGTGCTTATCTGTGAGTCGAAGTGTTTTATTAATTTCTAGTCTGTGTACTTCCTCTGCCTGTATGTCCGAAGACCCTCCCCCCTATTTCCGTCCTTGCCCGTGTCCTTGTGTGCCTGTGGGTTGCATGTGCCTTTTTTTTTTTTGGTGTGGCCTGTGAGTTGGTACTGCGTCTGAAAGGCCACCTCGTCTCTCTGTTTATCTGAGCATTCTGTATCCATCCCTGTCCTTGCTTGTGTTTGTCCGAGTCTGCTATATGTTTGTCTTTCTGAAGCGACTTGTGTCTTGTTTTTTTTTTGTGTGTGTTTGTCTTCTGTGTCTGGGTATATATTTGCCCTGTGTATCCGTCGTGTTTGTTTTCCTGTAAGTCTGTGTGTTTCTTACTTGTGTTCCTTGTGCTTCCTTCCAGCCCTGCATTGTGTCCGTCTGTCCCGAGATTGTGTGGTGTTTAGTGTGCCAGGAGTTTTTTTTTCTTTTTCTATATGTTCTTGTTCATCGTGTAGTGCTCAGTATCTTATCTTCTGTGTGTTCTCTGTGCTTCAAGATCATGTGGTGTTCAGTGTGTATCTTGTCTTCTTCTGTGTGTTCTATGTGCTTCTTGATTGTGTGGTGTTCAGTGTTTATCCTGTCATTTCCTGTGTGTTCTTTGTTCTTCATCGTCTAGTGTTCACTGTGTCCTGAATATTTCTTTTTTCCGTGTGTTCTCTGGGTTTCTTTCTGTGTGTTCTGTGTGCTCCCTTCACCCCATCCACGGCCGTGTCTCTGAGCACAACTGCCGCTGAGATGTCTGTGTGTACTTGTGGTATTCGTGTCCGTGATTATATCTGTGTGCGTTTACTGCCTGTGTACGTGCTCTTTGTTCATATGCGTTTACTATCGGTGCACGCATTCTGTGTTCGTGTGCACTTGCTATCTATGTATGTCCTGTGTTCGTGTGCACTTGCTATCTATGTATGTCCTGTGCTCGTGTGCGTTTACTGCCCCTGTAGTACTTTGTGTTCATGTGCGCCTATTGCCTGGGTACATCCTCTGAGCATATGTGAGTTTACTGTCTGTGTACATCCTCTATTACTGTGCTTTAACTGTGTACGTCTTCTGTGTTCGTGAAGGTTTCTGTTCGTGTAAGTGCTGTGTATTCGTGAGAGTGTACTGCCCAGGCAATGCTGTGTGTAATGTGTTCAGTTTAAGTCCAGTTTTAGTGATTAGCTCCTTCACTACGATATATCTTCCTTGACCATTTAACTGCGGTGATTGAACATGGAAATTATATTAAGACCAATGCCAGGTTGGGAGAAATCTGATACCCTTTTCACTCTAACGTGGCCCAAAATTGCCATCTCTCCATCTTGAATACTGAGATGTATCAAAAGATAAACACTAAAATTTATGTTAGTCACGAAGAAGTGATATGGAGGGGATGTATAGCCATAGATTTGTCTTTTCCCTGTCACTGAGCGACATGGAATAAGCTGCAAATGGAAGAAAGTACAGGGCAAGTTATGGTGAAAAGAGTACAGTCAAAGGGTCACAGGCTAGCTACAGGAACCATTTACTTGTTCCGAAATTAGGCATGTATTTAATTTAGATATTATCAAGACACTTTACTTAGCTGTGAGAAATCCTAACAATCAAAATGTTAAACAGTCATCTAATGGTAACAAAAGAAAAGAATGAAAAAAAGAAAGAAGAAAGAAAGAAATGGAAAAGAAAAGAAATGCAATGCAATGGCGAGGTTTGGTGGCAGTGTTCTTCACCCATTCCATATATCATCGACAATATCAATAAAAATATTCGAAAAAAAAAAATAAGATTGTTACAATAATCCAGTGGCAATAAAAATATAATAAGAAATATGTCCGTGAAATCAAATACGTGCATCAATTTTCTGCGGTTTCCTGCGTGTTTTGGTGAGCGTATTTTTCGTGTCGTGTGGGTTTGGTTCTGTTTTGATTACACTCACGCAGGCTTCCCGTAACTGGCCACTTGCGTGTTTTAGGACACGAGTAAGCTCAAAATATAAGCTATGATGATTTTCACAGTATTAGCCCAAATCGCGTTTAAACTAGAAAAAAAAAATGTGATAATAGCTTTCATAAAATGGCGCCTTGCTAGTTTTAGGTCAAAAGGAAGTTGAAAATACCAACCACTCCAATTTTTGTAGGACTGACACAAATCGCGTTCAAGCAGAAAATATCGCGTGAAAAAACCTTTGAAATTTTACCGTGTACTTGCTAGACAATGCTACACTTCGATATAGCCGTAATAAGGATAGTACAGTATCGAAGAGCGTCCATCTTTTCGCAGCTTTTGAGAAATCACTAACTGCTCTCCTTCTTCATTACTAGTCAAACCGTACTATTATTCAGCAAGTGTCTAATATTAAGTCAAAGCTTTTTTTTTTTTAATACGATTTTTGTCTTTTTTAAAACGCAATTTCCGCTGATACCATGAAAATTATCGCTATCGCAATTTAAATTTCCTTGTAGCCCCAATCTCGCCAGTGGCAAATACCATAGATGTTGGGTCTCTCGGTTGCGCGATGGTCATGGAGTCTTACAAAATTATTTTTGGGATGGACGACTCGTTGCACCTTTTCCTTAGATATTTAATTTGCGTATTACGCCTAAGACCCTCCATGATTCTGCCTTCTCAATTATTTTATTCCATCCAACGCCAAATATTATTAACAGGAGCCAAAGTTTAATATATTGCCAAAATCAACCCTCTCAAAGCCGAAATAAATCTAGCATAGTATTCCTGCTGACGGTAGAATGAGTGTAGATGCCTCAGAGAATTTATATTGCCCCTTATATCTCTTCTTTTTAACATCAACGACAGTACTTAAGTAAATTATAATAATTGGGAGACTTTGTAACACCTCCATCTTAACAATTAATTTCATCTGGTATACACTAACACTCTCAGGCTCCTATGGCTCAGTCTTAGCTAAACATAATCACGTGTTGTTGGCTGGAACACAGTTCTAACATCGTCCTTATCATGACAGGATTAATGTTGTCATTGTTAAAACTCAGGCTCCAGGACTCACATTATGCTGCAAGAAATCTTCTGCCCTTAGATAGAATAAATTCTAGAGCTGTAACGATCATGAGAGGATAAATATTCGATTATTATGTTAATGATTGAAACAATGTCGATAAATATCTTAAGTCCGAGATCATACACTCCATATCATGTTTGTCTATTACAAAGAGATTTCATTCAGCTTATGATGGACCTTCTTTAGTAGTAGCAGTAGTAGTTGTAGTAGTAGTTGCTGTTGTTGCTGTAGCAGCAGCAGCAGTAGCAGTAGTAGTAGTGGTAGCAGTAGTAGCTGCAAGGTTAGGCTTATCTGGACGAGAACCCGGTGGACCTCAGGCTGAAGATATCCCGTAGCCTACCATCAACATTTTGGGGAACAGGAGGGGAGTTTAGGGATGTTTGTATAGCCAGTTAGTGAAGGTGCCCGCTTATATCGGTGCCACCACGTGAAATCGTTCCTCTTCAGCGCCCGACAGTAGCAAGAACGAAATGTACAAGACATCCACAGGCTGTAGGGGTCAAAGATACATACAAAACATGCACTACAGTATTAAGGGGCAGTCCGCAAAATAATGACCAAATACGAACTGTTAACACTCGCACGGTTGGGACAGCTCCAGTATTCTTTTCCAGCTAACGTCATACGACTATACTTAGCCGAGTGAGTGAAGTCCCCCATGGCATCGAAAACATAACTAATAGTGAATATGATCATTTATATTTTGTGTCATATGATTCTTGGTTATTATTGTTATTATTATTGTTATTATTATTATTATTGTTATTATTATTATTATTAGTAATAGTAGTAGCAGTGCTATATGACAGCGATTTTCCAATTTTGAGCTAGATTCAATTTTTAATGATTTTCCTACTTCAGAGTTGTTCTTACCCCAGCCGGTTCGTACCTGAAGTGGAACAGGGACTTGTTCTGTAAATTCCACGACTGACTATTATAATCTGGAGGAAAATTGTGACTTAGCAAAATATGACTGGTTGCTTTGATCAGCCCTGTGCAATAAAAAGTCTTATTCTTCTTCCTTTACTACAACTACTTCTACTTCTTCAGTTTCTTCTTCGTCGTCGTCTACTACTACCATTCCTCCTCCTCCTCCTCCTCCTCCTCCTCCTCCTACTGCTACTACTACTGCTGCTACTACTACTATTACTACTGCTACTACTACTGCTACTTCTCTTTCGCTTTCTTCTTCTTCCTGTGTTTTCTTGGCCCTATTTCCCTATCCTCGCCATCCCTCGCACTGGCTTAGGACAACGATGATAATGATGATGATGATGTGAATGATTTTGTATAGGCAGATCCAACACTCATTCTTCATTATTTTTCTTGTTTCTAAATGTTACTGCCTTTGAGTGAAAAAATGGATGATGATGATGATGATGATGATATTCGCGTGTTTATCCATTACACCTGAATTTATGGATTTCACCTTCAGTAATCAATTCCCAACCTACTCTTTCGTGTATGTAAAAAAAATCGCGTTATGATGATGATGATGATGATGATGATGGTGTTGATGGTGATTGTAGTGATGGTGATTGATGATGATTGCCTATTGCTTGCTCTTCCATTTGTAATCTCAGTTTCAATATTCAGCTCACAACCTTCTGTTCATATATATTTTTTTTTACCGTACCCAAGCTTGTTTTAGGAATGAAGTCGGGTTAGGCGCTGCTGCTGATGATGATGATGATGATGATGAGGAGGAGGAGGAGCAGGAGGATTCTTCGCTTCTGAATTTATAGTTCTTTTCTAAGTAAGAAATCAGGTTAGGACGATGACGATGATGATGATGATGATGATGATGCCGACGATGATGAAGACAATAATGAGGTTGATGACGACGATGACGATGATGATGATGATGATGATGATTGTTCCTTTGTCCATCGTGGCTGAGTATATGGGACTCTTGCTTCAGTATTCCATCCACCACTTTCTCTCGCGGTAACTGAACCCAGGCTGTGAATTCTGAACTCTGTCTTGCGGTCAGGCGGTCATACGGTCGAGATGTCATGCTTTTAGCCCCTTGAATTCAGTGGCATTGTTATTAGTATTTGTATTAGTATTAGTATTGTTATTATTATTATTATTATTATTATTATTATTATTATTATTAATTATTATTGTTATTATTATTATTATTATTATTATTATTATTATTGTTTTATCACCTTCAACATTATTATTATTATTATTATTATTGTTGATGTTGTTGTTGTTTTATTATTATCATCATCATAATCATCAGTAATATTATCATTTATTATTATTATTATTATTATTATTATTATTGCTGTTGTTATTATTATTATTATTCCAGATACTTTTCTTTCAATGTAGGAAGGATCTGTCTTTACGAGGGGATTAATGAAGATCGTATCTAACCCCTACAGTGTGGAAAATCTCACGTAAACTGAATATAATAATCCGGAGAGATTAATAAAACACAAAAGTCCCCACTGTAGAGAGGGGAGTAACCTGTAATATATCTTCTGTTCACTTTAACTTGGCCTAAAATGACCATCTCCCCATCTTGAATAGGCTGACCTGTACCAAGAGAATAGCAGTTTGTTATACCT
>JAGKTI010020950.1:0-16029 GCA_018397915.1 Birgus latro | reverse complement strand
CTGCAAGCAGGAAATTATGATTAACATTTAGGGTAATTTCTTAACACATTAACAGCATGATGAAAACAGGATAGGCATGAAAATCTTTATGGTAACCATAGGTTAGGTTAGGTTAGGACCGGACATGAAATTCACATCTTCCACCTTTTTTCTAGCTGTTTTACTTAAGAACCATGCATGGAAAAATTAAATTGCAAGCAGGAAATTATGATTAACATTTAGGGTAATTTCTTAACACATTAACAGCATGATGAAAACAGGTTAGGCATGAAAATCTTTATGGTAACCATATGTTAGGTTAGGTTAGGACCGGACATGAAATTCACATCTTCCACCTTTTTTCTAGCTGTTTTACTTAAAAACCATGCATGGGAAAATTAAATTGCAAGCAGGAAATTATGATTAACATTTTTGGTAATCTTTTAACACATTTACAGCATGATGAAAACAGGTTAGGCATGAAGTTAGGGTACTTATGAACAAGAAGCTGCCCTCTGATGTAATAACCCACTCTATCATCTCAGACTCTGACAGGAAGACCTTGCACCTGACACACCTTTCCAACTGAGAATCACCAGCACTTATCACCAACACTTTACACAACGTTTTTTTTTTTTTATAACTGGAATCACATCACTTCACTGCACTGTACATAACAGTAAATTCTATCATCACACACATGATGGAGAAGGTGAAGAGCAGTATCAAGCACTGTAGGAGGTAGGGTATCACCACAAAAGCAATCAATATGGCCGCCATTGTCGAAGGTGTTCATGAGTCAGTAACTGAGTGGGTAATGGCGACCGACAGACAGACACCGCGAGTGTAAACATAGCAGATCAGTGCGGGCGGAAAATTCAAACTGACGCGGTCCCAAAAAATCGAAAATTTTTCAATTTTTTCCCAAATTTTTGGGCATTTTGGGGGTTGGGCAGCCCAAAATATCTGAATAGTGAGTATATCCGAGTACTGGACGTCCGAATATTAGAGGGATTACTGTATTAGTATAAATGATATACCGTACCTTCATCTTCACTGGTGTTTATAAGATAGGCTAATAAAAAACACAAAAAACTGATGAGTAAAATAACAAAACTGCTGCGAGAATAAATGGTGTTCAAGAGTAAAACTTCCATCCATCCATCATCCAATTCTACATTACCCCAAAAGGAGTGTAGGAGCCAGGGGCTAGGCAAGTTGGTCCTGACATTTAAGATGAGAGTGAAAGAGTAAAACTTACCTTCATATGACTTCCCACCATCCTAGTGCAAAATTCTGCCTGCAAATTGCATGAGTTAAGCATATGTTTAGATGCAGAATTTCATGAGCTTTCTCGTGGATGCCACGGAATTTTTATATGACTAATAGTACTCGAATAAATCGCCAAAAACTTTAAAAAGTCACACATCAGTACTTTTTGCGTGGAGGGGAGGGACTCATGGAGTAAGAAGGGAGCTGGAAGGCCGGGCTAGCAAGGCAGGGAGCATGAGACGGTATGGAGGAGGGATGAGAGGGAGGGAGAAGCAAGGCTGTGGGCAGGATTTTTACCCTTCTGTCAAAAAGCAGACGGGTTCTTTTACCATACATTTACGGTACTTGTGGCTTATGGTTTGTTAGATGTGTGGTGGCCATTCGAAAATACAACTCCTGGTGACTGGGCACATAGGATATTCAGTGGGGATGCGTACGGATGTTTTGACACCGCTTGTGGGTTACAGTTGGTATTACTCGGGTGCTGGAGGTTCATTGAGAGTGATCAGACCAGCGCACGACTTTGATCATTCAGGACAGGGGTGGATGGACATTTTATCACTGACTGTGGGTTACTGCCTATTTCCCACTCACGGCTTGAGCCCAGTGGCCACAATACCAAATGTTTGAACGTGTCGACTGGCCAGCCAAAGTTCTTGGGGACTTTTACATCCGGATAATAGCAAGCAAATTCGGATAATGGTTAAATAGAGCCAAGGTCCAGTATCCGGATAATGAACAGGTCCAGATACTGCATGTCTGGATAAATGAGGGATTACTAGTTAATTTGTTTATATCTCACACAGAGGGACACAAGAGTGAGAGCAGTGGAAATGGGTTATTTAAGAGGAGCATGTGGAGTCACATGGAGAGAGAGAGACTGACAAATGAGGAGGTGAAGGAGCATTGTGGTGTGGATGTGGATGTGATAAAAAGTGTTAGAAATACAATGAGGTGGTATAGCTATATGGACAGGATGGAGAGCGAGAGACTGACAAGGGGACTGTATGTGAGGAGGGGAGAGGGAGGGGGAGGCCAAGGAGGAGATGGAGGGATGAAATGGAGAGGTAAATGAAAGATGGGGGTGTGAGCTGGGAGCAGGGCAGTGAATGGCAGGGGGCAGGGCGACATAGAGGCGATTTGTTTGTGGCCACCCCTTACGGGATTAAGATGTCTGACAATAGGGAGATAGATAGATAGATATAGATAGATCTCACATAGTTTATATTTGGCTTTTTCACTAACATGATCTTTTTCTTGCCAAAGATACTTAAAGCCTAATTTAAGCCTAGCGGTAGTAATAACAATGAGCCTGCTAACTCTGATGATCCATATACAGTAAACCCTTCATAAGCCGAACTATATGGGGCTCTACCCTAGTTCGAATTACCGATTTTTCCGGCTTACCGAATTTTCACTCCCCCAAATTGCTAAATTACCGAATTTTCAGCCCCCAAAATTGCTAAGACAATACCTATTACTTGTCCTTTCAACACTAAATTAAAGAAGCATATATAAATAAATTAGTTATGACAAAAAACAATATAGTGCATTTAATATACATTTAACCCCTTCAGTGCTGGGTGTATTTTCATTTTCTTCTTGCTGCCACCAGACAATTTTAGTCAGTGTAGGTTGGATCTGTGGAAGTGCACGGGGTTGGTACAGCCTTCATTAGCCCCTTCAGTATGTGAGTCCAGTCCTGAGTGCCATAAAATCGGCTGGAGGAAGCGTAAATAAAGTAGAAATAGACGTCACAGTACTGAAGTGGTTAATTGGTAGAAAATCATTCACAGAGGCAGTACCGACTGTCGGTAACGTGTGTTGGAGATGGATTTTCACCCCCCAAAATTGCAATAACAATACTTATTACTTGTCATCTTAACACTAAAGTAAAGGAGCATATACAGTGTATAAATTAATAAAGAAAGACAAAAAAGAAAGAATTTAGTGCACATAATTTGCCTTTCGTCATAGGCTGAAGATCGTCGGCAGTTTGTTTTGTTTTGGAGACGGAGGTGGTTTAACTCACACTTGAACGTAAATTCTAAAAAGTACCCAGTATTTATTTCACTCTATATTAAGAACTAAACTTAAATGTAATCACTATAATAGACTGCAGTGTAACACCTTTCGTTTGAAGCAGTAGATTCTTTGGCAGTTTGTTTTGTTTTGGAGACAGAGGTGGTGGAGGTGGTTGAGTTCATACTGTAACATAAATTCTAAACAGTACCCATATTTATTTCACACTATATTAAGAACTAAACTTAAACGTAATCACTGTAATAGACTGCGATGTAACACCTTTCGTAAGAGGCAGTAGATTCTTTGAAGTTCGGCAGTTTGTTTTGTTTTGGAGACGGAGTTGGTGGAGGTGGGTTAGTTCATACTTTAACGTAAATTCTAAACAGTACCCAGTATTTATTTCACTCTATATTAAGAACTAAACTTAAATGTAATCACTGTAATAGACTGCAATGTAACACTTTCAGTAATAATAGCACTGAACTTTAATCATGATCACTACACTGTCACATGTGCACATTTTTTTTTTTAGCTTCATTCCTTTACGACTAGAGGTGCCAGTATCACTTCTTTTAAGCTATGAACCTTCCATGGCAAGGCAGAAGGCAAAAGGAGAGCACTGTTCAGCACTAAATGACAGTAAGAATGGCGCAACTACCGTCTCCAAAAGCAAGCAGCAGACTGGCGCCACGAGTCCGCTTGGCGCCATTTCTCCCCCTACTTTCATACGTGGTCTCGGCCTGAGTTCGGCTAACTGAAGATTCCGGCTTCTAAAAGTTCGGCTTATGCAAGGTTTACTGTATGTGGGGTTTCTCTTGCATCACAGTGACAATAAAGAGACTGACTCATGTCCACTTCGCTAACTTCGCTGTTTCGTCTTTCAGATATGGTTGTTCCTCCCTTCTAATAACTAGTGTACCTTCAAGCTGCTGAATGACAAACCAAAATTACAGTCTACTCTCTCTCTCTCTCTGGGTAATGGCTTTAGCCAGCTCATATGCTCGATTGTGAAAGCAGAGGAGAACATGGGATGGAATCCATGCAAGGTAAATATTGATACCCTTGTTAAGGATTTGGTTGTACCTAAACCTAGATTCAGACACAAGAACATTACAGTTGTGAAGTAAGGAGTTAAGGGCAGGCAATGATGACAGACTCCATTACAATAAGGGTGTCAGTTCGGTTAAGAAAAACTGAAGGTGCACCATGCTGCCACAGAATTTATGATGCATCTGCCGACAGATAAGCAAAAGGATAACCGTGTCAGTCAGGAGCTGTTTGATTGTTTGAAGGCTGATGAAAACTTTCTGAAAAATGTTGTAACAGGTGATGAAACGTGGTGTACAGCTACGACGTCAATACAAAAGGCAGTCGTTGCAGTGAGGTGGAACATTGGGGGGGGGGGATGTCATTCGCTCAAATGTGAAGGTGGTGCTGATCATCTTTTTTTGACCAGAAAGGAGTCATTCATCATGAGTCTGTGCCATGATGTCAGACAGTCAATAAGGAGTTTTACTTGAACGTACTGAAGCATTTGAGGGAGGCAGTGCGATGGAAAAATGCCTGAGACATGAACAAGCAAATCCTCAATGCTGCAACATGACAATGCCCCAGCTAATATGTTGCTCCTTATCTGTGACTTTTTGGTGAAGCACAATATTACTATTGTCCCCCCAGCCACCCTACTATCCAGATTTGGCCCCTGCAAAATCCCCCTCCCCCCCACCATGCTGGAATCCATACTGAAAGGTTGCCAATAACAGAGGATAGAAGAGATAGAAAAAAATTCACCAAATGCACTAAATACACGATCACTCAAGCACATATACCTCAATGACAAAATGACATGGCTTGATGTGGCTAGTGTTAGACTAAACTCAGTCACCATGGTCTACACAATGCTCCTGTTGCAATCACGTCATGCCAGCTAGTCAGTGTGCTATTTAAATAGTTTGGTTTCTTTATGGAAGACCTCATACATAATTATATACCATACTGTATATGTATACACATACACACGTACATATACAGTACTGTAATCTCCCAATTATCTAACAGAGCATTACCCAACATGTCATTATCTACCTATTGCCAGATGCCTTAATCCCCTAAGGGGAGGCCACAAACTATCTGACAAAGCAAAAAAATCTGGCTGAATTAAAGCAATATCTGCTTTTGACTGCATTAATTGGAAGTGTGCACAGATGCAGAATTTTTCAAACTGCCTGCCACTCCCCACAACACATCCAAGCACTACTGACAATGCTTGACAGAAAAAGATTGCTGCCCACTCCACCTTGGTCACAGAGTAACCTGTCTGGTGTTGGTGCACATCAAGAGTGTCCTGGAGTCTGTGACCTTTGTTGATATACTTGAGCTTTTGTAGGGGCTTACTTTGCTTGCCCTTGTGTCCCTAGTCGACAATGGGGTAGAAGAGATGTAAAATCTTTCTGGCATTAGCTACATGGATCTATGACACTAACACCCACTCCCCCCCAAAAAAAAGCTCGCTCCCTTGCCTTCAACTTGTAGAATTAGATATCATTGTGATAGTCTTCTCTGTAACAAGCAGTCTCAAAAGGACCATTAGATCTGTTGCTGTTTCGTTGCTGTTTGCTTACCTCTGTACTTCTTTGTATCTCATCGCAACCACTCGCTATGTGCTTTTTCTTTTTTCAGCTAAGTTCTTAATTAAAGCAAACAGTTATAAATCAGCTAAAATCACGGGAAGCGAAACTGTGAAACGATCTGTTCACACTTGATCAGGTGACCACACACACATATGTGCTGCATGCACGCAAAAACAAACACACACATTCATTCATTATCCAATCCTATGTCGCCCCACAGAGGAGCATGGGAGCCCGGGGCTAGGCAAGTTGGTCATGACATTTAAGATGAGAGTGACCAGCCTTACTAATCCCTGAATGGAATTACATGAGCAATAAACCCCGACCACCCCTTGGATATAACACACACACAAAATCACTTGCCGCCTGCTTCTCTTCTCTCTTATCCCACTGCCATCACTCACTATGTACAGTACTTTATTTTCTTTCAACTAAGTTTTTCAATACTTTACACTAACAAAATGGTTTTTCACCTACCTCAAGGCAGGTGAGTTGTCATCGAAGATATCCTTTTCCCCAACACCTAAACATCACCTTGTCCCATGTCATGTTAAGTGACCACCACTCAGTCACCACTTTTTGCACTCTAATAAGCCTTTTTTTTATGTCCAGTGATGTTCCTAGAGGCTGTATGTGTATTACAATGAATGGTTGATCTTAACGGGGTAAAAACTTGCCAAGGGGGCCAAAGGGGGGATTTGGAGAAAATTCTGGGATTTCAACACACCAATTTACCATATAACATGGGTTTCAATGGCACAATTTGCTGGTTTCGATTTACAAGGTAAAATTCCTAAATGCAACAGCTGTGCAAGTTGAGGGTCTATTATGGGGTGATCTGCTGTTTAAATGTGGTACCCTGTTAACTGGGTGAAGAGATATAAATACTTAGGAACCAAACCTCCACACTCTTCCCTGCAGTGGCGAGGCATTGTCTACCACATAATAGTATTAATCCACTGCATGGGACAGCCCTGCAGGGGAAGTTGTTTGTCTGCGGTTGACGAGTCTGCTTGGCCAGAAAGACCAGGGTTACTCAACAACAACCACTCCTTGGGACTAACCTCAACAGTAGAACCATCTGGTAGCTGGTACTGGAGTCGTTCCGTATCAACACTCTCTTCCCGTTGTGGATTGGTAGCCAAGTAACAAACACGCTCCTTCATTGTTCGCACCACCTCGAACTCTGCCGTTGTGCAAAGACTCAGGCCCTCCTTTCTCAGCAATAGCTTTAGGTATCTGACCAAGGAAGATAGTGAAATGTAAGGTAATAGACACTAACTGGATTAAGTTTGTACAATAAAGAAATAAAGAATGGAAGTGACTCAACTTCCAACACTTCACATCCTTCCCCAATGCTCCACTTCTCTTTGCTTTTTTCAATTTTTGTCTACTTTTCTTCACCCTCCTCTTCACTGTTCATCCTGAAGAAGAAAAAGTAGGGGAGGCAAGTAAGAGGAAGTGCAGAGAGGAGGATGTAGCTCCTATTGAATAAGACAGTACTTTCAAGGTGGACTGAAAGCTAGTGACAGGACGAGCTGAGGCTCTCAGTTCACCACTTCTCTGGCCTCCGGGTCCAATTCCGGACCATCTTCTTCTGCTGAACTTTTCAGTATTTCGGTAATAAGAGTTGCTTTGTCACTTCACTCCATTTATAAAGGCTCCAACATGCTTCCATGTGTCAGCCTTGGTCACCTAATGGCAGCTCTACCTTTGTTCAATCTCTTGCAGCCTCCCTATTTAGCCCCTTAAAGCTCAGGTAACACCATGACCTTGTCCCAAGTCTTCCTGGTCGACTTCTTGCAACTCCACCCTCAGTGTTCACACCTCTCATCAATCACATCCTGCTGTCATCCTCCATTTTCTGTACATCCCAAAACCATCCCAAACTACCCCTTCTCATCACACAAATACATTTTAGTCCTATCCTTTCTCTCAACTCTTCATTTGCAATCTAAACACCCCTACACCTGTCATTCAAGGATGCACTACATATCCATCTAATCATTATCATTTCTGTATGTTTGAGTCTGAAAATATCCTCCTCCTTAACTGTCCAAATCTCACTAACATACAGCATCACACTCCTAACACATGCTGTATACAATGCCCCGTTGGAACGAAGGGATGGCCCTCTCAATGTCAGGAGGACAACATCCTAAACTTCTTCCAACAACTCCTTACCTTGCTACTGAGCTACCTCCAGCACATATAATATTCCTCAAATAACAGAGCTGTACACACTTAAGAGACTTCAGTAAGATTAATCCTTTCCTGCTTCTCCGCAATTATGCTTGCTTTTACATTAAAAAAATATATACTGTATATATATTTTGCAGCCTACCTCTAATACCACTACATCTCTTATGCACCCAGTTTTCACAAACATTGTGGAAAACAAGAGTTACTTCCAATGTTTTTGCAGAAAACTGCAAATGGCTACATTCCATTTGCTTTGACAGAACTGCCACCTGCCCTAGATATTGTCACTTTTGTTCTGTGTGTATACTTTCAAACTCTTGTGTGCCCCATTCCATCTCTCCACCTACTAAATCTCTCTTCTGCTACCCACTTTCTTTGCAATGAACACCACATCATCAGCATACAGCATAACACTTCCCAGGACCTGGAGCGGTGGCATCTTCACCGTGGGTCTACACCGCATAGGCTGTCGAAGAGAGGAGGAGGACACCATGGGGGCCAAACCACTGCAACCCCCCCGGCCCCTCATGGGGCATGAGAACCTGGGAGTGGCTTTGGTCACCCGGGCAAATACCACATCTCCACATATCACACACAACAACACCGTTTTTTCTACACCGAGAAATGACTCCCAAGCGGTCATTTCTCGACAACGACTTCTACCCGGGGACATTGAGAGCAACCCTGGACCCACCAACAAATACATATGTCCAACATGCTCAAAGCCTATCACGTCGTGTCATCAGACAAAGGGTTCAGTACAGCGTAATTCCTGCAAGAACTGGACCCATTACACCTGCACAACACTTGCATCCAGAAAACACTGCACAAACTCCTGGACCTGCCCCATATGCTCCTTCCCCCCACCCACTAACCCCCTCACCAACCTTACTCCTACTTCCTCCGCAACTCCTCAGCCTAACCCACCAATCCTCCCCACACCATCAAACCCCCCAACCCCTCCTATCCCACCCCAACCTAATCCACCCCAACCCTTACCTCCATCACAACCTTCTTCTACCCCATCCCCTCCACCTATACCACCACCTCCCCTCCATGCTGCAGCACCCAACACACAATGCATACATAACACAAACATCCTCCAATTAAACAAAGATGGCATAAACACAAAAAAACAAGAACTAACACAATTCATCAAACAACACAACATACACATTGCCATCTCACAAGAAACAAAACTACACACAACACAAAAAACACCTACATTTCATAACTTCACCACCACCAGACAAGACCGGGCCGACGGTGGTGGCAGTGGACTCATCACCCTAGTAAACAAGTCCATCAAGTTTTCAGATACCAGCGCACACACAAAAGTCACTTCTCCCCCCACATGACACTACAACAGAAATACAATCAATTAAAATATGCACTGATAACAAATCACAAACAACAATTGCCAACATATACATTCCCCCCCAATCATCCCCCACAGTACCACACAATTACTCCCCACAAATACACCACATCATGAACATACCCATCATCCTGGGTGATGATTTCAACGCCAAGGCATCGGCCTGACGTGTCAACAACCCTGACACAGACACAGGGCTCATACTACAAACCCAGACAGATCATCTTTTCATACTCAATAATCCCAATCAACATACCCATATCCCACACCAAGCCCTCTTCCTCCTATCATCCCCAGAACATCACCTTCTGCTCCCCAAACCTCACCCCTACAACATCCTGGAGAGTGGTCAGAACCCTTGGCTCTGACCAACTCCCAATAATCATCACCACCACCAAAACCAAAATCACCCCAGCTGGCCACAGACACACATACACTAATTATAAGAGAGCCAACTGGGGGGCCTTCACAAATGAAACAGAACACTTTGAAACATCAAACAGAACATCCATCACAAACATCAACACCACTGTGCACACTTCCAAAACAGTTATACAAAATGCAGACAAAAGCCACATCCCTAGAGGCAACAGAAAGACAATCCCAACCTTCACACCAGACACTCAAGGCCTCATCAGACAACGGGACACACTGCGACACTCCCCAACATCCCATACACATGACACTGTACAACAAATACAAAAACTCAACACTCAGAAAAACAATAAAATATCAGAACAGCAAACACTAAACTGGAATAAATATCTCCAAACACTTGTTCACAAAACAAACACCAGCAAACTCTACAAAACACTAAACAGCATCACACTCTCCAACAGCAACACTACACAATCATATGCTGCCACCACAACAACAGACACCATACCTTCAAAGAAACAAGCAAACACTTTCATCAATCACTTTTCACATGTCAGCCATCTAAACCCCCATCGCAATGACAGACGTATCATCCGACGTACGACAGAGTTCCCCACAGACCCAGACTTCGCACCTTTCACTTACAACCAGACGAAGCACATCATCAGCAACCTCAAGTACTCATCTGCCTGTGGACCACACAACATAAGCAACATACACCTTAAACACCTTGGACCACAAGGCATATAAGCACTCACCAACATATCAAACTACAACTACTCACACAACATAATACCCAACATCTGGAAGCATGGCATTATCATCACTATCCTCAAACCCAAAAAAGTCCCCATGTTACCTTCCTCACACCACCACATCACACTCCTCTGCACCCCCTCCAAAGTCACTGAACGACTGGTACTACAAATAGTTACACCTCACACCCCCCTAGCTCCACCACAACATGGTTTTGGGCAATTACACTGCACAAACACTCTTCTTACAGACTTTACACAGAGAGCTTTTGATGGCATGAATTCAGCTAGGCCACCACACAGAACGCTCCTTGTCACACTAGACATTAGTAAAGCTTGTGATGCCATCCACTGCCACAACCTCACAAACAAAATCTTCAACACAAACATGCACAATAACACAAAATGATGGCTGGCAAACTACTTAGCAGGCAGATGTGCACATGTAACATTTGCCGGTCAGTCTTCAAACATCAAAAACTTCACAAATGGCGTCCCACAACGATCTGTTTTGTCCCCTACACTCATCAACCTATACAAGCGACAACATACCCACACCTCACACACCACAGATACACATAGCTTCCTATGCAGAAGACATAACACTTACATGTACACACCAAAATGCAAACACAGCCACACACATCCCCCAATCTTACCTCAACACACTACATGAATGGTTCACTAAAAACAGGTTCAAAATAGCCCCAGCCAAACCAGTGACCCTGCTCACAAACTGGACAGCAGAACACAGTCACATTCCACACCTCACCATAAACAACACTCCCCTACTACACACACACACACCCTGTAACATACATCAGTGTCATTTAAACAACACATCACAAACATCAGAAATAAATTAACACCTAGACTCAACACCTTGAGATCACTTGCCCATACAACATTTGGACACAACAAAGAAACCATCACCACAGTATACAAACAATATATACGTTCAGTGATGAATTAAGCCCTGCTTGGGCACCTAATCTCACTAAAACATACTATAACACTCTTCAGACCATACAAAACAAGGCCCTAAAAATAATCACAGGCTGCACAGCTACTACACCTACAGACTACCTACACCAAGAAACCAAAGTCCTCAAAGCCAAGGATCATCTAGACATGAGAAGCATCCCAATTCTCGCTGCAGCCTCCACAAACCCACAACATCCACTACACTACATGGTAGCAAATCCACACACACCAAGGAACATCAAAACAACACCCAGCACATGATATCATACACAAATACAGTACAGTACATCCTTCAACTTTGCAAACTTTAACTTTGCGATTCACCAATTTTGCGAGGTAGTTCCAAAAGTCATGTATTTTTTAACATTTATGAACTTTGCGACTGATCACACACTTTGCGAGGTCGAGTGGTGGGAGAGTCGTCTTCCCGCACTATTTTGCCACCCTGAGTAATGATGTCATGGTTCACTGGGCGTACTGAGCCTCCTAGTTCAGTGGTCTGCCGCCCCGCCACGTTTGTTTGCACCTGTTTCCAACCAAGGTCACTGACCCTCACAATTTCGTGGCGCTCCTCGCAATACCCCAGCAGTCTAACCTTGCACGAGTGTTATCATGGCGCCAACGGGTAAGAAGAACAAGAAAATAATTTTGGAGACCAAACTGAAAATGATTGAAAGGAAAAAAGCAGGTGAAGGTAATTCTGCTATTGGTCAGGAGTTTGGTGTTGGTGAATCGACAGTGAGAATTATTTTAAAGAACAGTGAACAAATCAAGCAAGCAGCAAATAACAATGGAGGTGCTCAATTTGATGGTAGAATGCAGGTGGACAACAAAGAAGTGCTAATAAAAATGGAAAGATATCTTGCTCACTACATTCAAAGAAAGGAAAAGGAAGGGATTGCATTAGATGGGCGCCATATAAGGGAGCAAGCAAAGATATTCTATCACATGTGCCTTAAAAAAGCCATTTATCCTCCAACAAAACCTTTCAAGGCATCGAATGGGTGGCTATGCCAGTTCCTCAAAAGGAAGGGGTTTAAACACAGGTTCAGTGGCGAGTGAGGCAGTGCTGACTACAAATTGGTCGGCTTCGCTCCAAGGTAAGCACTTTTTCCCACTCTCTCTCGACTCTACCTCTTAATTTTATGATGATAAATGAAACAAACATGAACTGATGTACTGTACAGTAATATTAATAAGAAAACATCATAGGTAAGAAACATTAAAAAAAAAAATGCATTTACACTGATGTGAAGACTGGCGTGGTTAACGGGACTGGTGGCGGGACGAGGCTTGGCTACTGTGGCCCCGCGGGTCCTACGTCATCACTATCACTGTCGGCAGATATTGCCACATCTTGCTGTTTTTTTTCTGCCTCTCTCATGAATCCCTCGAAGTCAGAATCGTTACTGGGGTCATCAGAATGAAAAAGGTTAGGGATGCTAGGATCGCTGGCTGCCTGGGGAGGAGTGGCAGGACGGCTGTTCGATGGGGCAGGGTCTCTTGGGGTTCTCATTAATTTTGTGATTAGAGACTGCTTCCTCTTGTTAACCCCATCTCTGTGTAGGTCAGCATAAAAACGAAGGGCCCTGTCAACACCGTAGCATGCTTGCTGAGCCCTAAATTGTCACATTCATTGTTCACGATGTTTTTTTTCAGCTGGTCAATGACGGCGAGAATATTGGCAAGGTTATGCATCGTTAATTCTCGGCCACTTCGCTTTTATGCTGACCTCCACAGAGATGGGGTTAACAAGAGGAAGCAGTCTCTAATCACAAAATTCAAGAGAACCCCAAGAGACCCTGCCCCATCGACCAGTTGTCCTGCCACCCCTCCCCAAGCAGCCAGTGATATTAGCATTCCTAACCTTTTCATTCTGATGACCTCAGTGACGATTCTGAATTCGAGGGATTCATGAGAGAGGCAGAAAATACACAGCAAGATATGGAAATATCTGCCAACAGTGATAGTGATGACTTAGGCCCCGCGGGGCGACAGTAGCCAAGCCTAGTCCCGCCACCAGTCCCGTACACCAAGCCAATCTTCACATCAGTGTAAATGCATTTTTTTTTTTTATGTTTCTTACCTATGATGTTTTCTCATTAATATCACTGTACAGTACATCAGTTCGTGTTTGTTTCATTTATCATCGTAAAATTAAGAGGCAGAGTCGAGAGAAAGAGTGGGAAAAAGTGCTTACCTTGGGGTGATGTCGACCAATTTGCCTTTATTTCATATATTTAATTGTTTGAATTTTGCGAGGTTTTTTGTCGACCATATTCTCACAAAATTGGAGGAAGCACTGTACTGGCATCTCTCCCCTCACCCCCACCCGCCTCAGACCAGCTTCCAAAGGCACATTCATACTCAAATCACTCACCATTCCATTCAGTCACTTACAGACAACACACAGCTGCATGCATGGCCTCCTGATATCCATCCTTCTGAATCCTATCTCCCTCATGAGGACAGGGTCCACCTGGCCAGGCTGAGATGTGGGCATCATCCAGCCCTCTTAAGTTATCAGAAGAGGATGGATGATGGATGACTCCATCACTGATGCCTGTCCAGGATGTAACACAGCACCCCATACTATTAAGCACATCATGGAAGACTGCACTGCACACAATCACCTACGCCAACAACACAACATACACTCCTTGAGGGCTCTGTGGGAAAGCCCAGTCTCAGCCATGGCCTTCCTTAGGGAGTCGGGGCTCTTCGGCCAGACTGCCTAGGGAACAACTACTACTACGCTTCCCATGGGAGTCTAATCCTCACATCACACAATAAGGGGCTTAAAACTGACTCCTGCAGCACACCAATATTCATGGGAAATTAATCACTCATACCTTCTTTCACTTTCACCTGGGTGCAAGCACCCTTGTCCTTTGCCATAACCACTCTAACCATTTTCATTTATCCCTCGATCCCAAGCATTCTCACTGCCGACTTCATCATCTCCCTCGGCACTCTGTCAAAAGCCTTCTCCAAATCAACAAAAACAAAGTAAGGTACAACTAAAAGAAATTACAACTCTCTCTTCATTCCTGTGTATTTTTTCTGATGCCATCTGACAAAGAATGCTGCATCAGCACTCCAATGGCCTGGCATAAACCCAGCCTGCATCTCATCAATATTCACTCTTTTCCTCATTCAGCATAATCTCCTAAATATTTCCTCTATCTAGATCAAGCAATATAAATGTCATACTATTTCTTCTAAATAAATAACAAGTAGTTTAACATTCAGCTTATCACATATTTTTCTTGTCTGCCATTTTTTTTTCTATCCTATTCTATGTTCACAATAGTGAGACTCTTCAGCCGTTATCCCATATTTTGCCAAATTCACACAATGCCCAACCAAGATTCAATTCCCAGCAATTTTACCTATACTCATATCTAACCTCCAAATTACTCTCTACTGAACAACAACAACTCTTCTCTTAAACCTCACCTTCTTTTCCCCATTGAAACCTAGCAGACTGATACCACTGACCACAGCCTCTATTCTGTGTCTGCCTACTTTCTTTTTATCTGTCCTAATTTCAAAGCCAAAGGTTGCTGCTGCAGGCTTATGTACAACAATATAGTTTTTCTCATCCTCTTGAAAATTCTGAATTCACTACACTCAGGGTATGGCTATCCTTTTTTTTTTTTTTTTTTTAAATGCAAGGAAGAAGGAACCAAAGGCCATGGGCCCACAAACTGTTCCTTCTAAGAACAAACACAATACAAAAAGAGAGCCAAATTCAAGATCCATTGTTCATTTCGAGATGCCTGGACACACTGCATTTGAAGGACTGGAGATCATAAGAAGTAGGAAATACAGACAGAGGAAGACAGTTCCAGAGCTGAAAGGTTGCATAAATGAAGGACTGGGAATAACGGATAACTCTTGCATTAGAGAGTTGGACAGAAAAGGGATGAGAGATTGTTGCTACACGGGTGCTACGTGCCCATCGTAGAGGTGGAGGGATGCAAGCAGATAGTTCAGAGGAACAGTAGCCATTGAAGTAGCAATAGAAAAGAGATAAAGATGCAACAGTGCAGTGAAGAGACAGAGGTTGAAAAGAGCCGGTAAGAGGAGGAGAGCTAATGAGATGAAAAGCCTTTGACTCCACCCAATTGAGAAGGGCTGCATGTGGGAAGCCTCCCTACACATGAGATTTGTACTCTAAACAGGGGCGAATAAAACCCGTGTACAAAGTCAACAACCGTGCAGGGGTAAAGAAAGTTCGGAGCCGGCTTAGCACACCTAATCTCTTGGAAGCAGATTTCACAAGAGATGTAATATGTTCCTTCCAAGATAAATCCATAGTGAATGAAACCCCAAGCATGTTCAAGGATGATGCAGGAGCGAGCTGTACATTATTAAACATCAGTGGGTACTCCGGTGGAAGATTCTGGCGGGTTGATAGTTG